>VUQH01078676.1:10777-21913 GCA_015106775.1 Etroplus canarensis
GTTCCAGAAGATTGTGAAACACTTTACTTTAATGCAGTTTTTCTCCAACTGTGGGGTGGGCTCCACTGGCGGGGCACGCACGTCTGATACATTCACTAGAATAGTAACATCTCTGAGGCTTCACAGACTCACCACTGATGTTCGATGCTCACTGATGCAGATGTGACTATGTCTATTGAAAATTTCTGATAGAACTGAGTTTGCATCTCTGACTGAATTTTCAATACATTTGTCTTGTGCTTGCAAAGTTCAGTGCCTTTGGGGAAGGTCTTGTGCCATGTTATCGAGGAGTAAAGTGAAAGGCATGGCTGGAAGATTTATAATGCAGCAGTGAAGACTGGCATATGAAAAAAAAAGGCCTTTACATTTCATTGTGCATAAAATACAACTCTTTCAATTCTGGAAAGAATGCATTCTGCTCATCTACAGATTTGGGCTTAGCTTTATGAGGGGCTAGTTTGCCTAATGAATAAACTTTCAGCATGTATATTGCCAATAATTAAATTAATATTTGGTATTGTTTAAATACGTATTTTTATTGCTTTAATGAGTGGAACTATTGCCTAATACTTGAACATAGATTAAAAGTCACCTTCAATATACAACTAAATAATTTTGAATATGGACTTCAAACTTTGGTGAATTTGTTCCTCATTTTCTGTACTTTCCATTTATAACTGATAGTACTGCTGTTAGTTATACAAGCAGTGAGTCTGACAGGCATTTAAGCAATCAGTTCAGTGGGATCAGAGACAAAAGACAAATGAGATTTATGCTCCTCTGGCATAGTAGGTCATTTGAAATGAAAGAAAATTTACAAAGACGTGTGAAACTTGTCTCTTGCTATTTCCATAAACTTGATCAAAACTCCATTTTTGATGAAGCAGATTTTGAGGAACAAATGTTCTGCTGCACAACTGTAATGCCAAGAAAAAATGTTAATAGATGAGCCTTTCAAAAAAGTTCACTGATAACAAAGGCTGTCTTTGCTTTTGACACAATATATGCAATCTTGTAAATGAACCTTCTTTTTTCCTATTTCTAACGTCACAATAATGATACGTATGCTGTTATTTATACTTTTAATTTAAACATGTCTGTATAAATGTAATTGTTTTGACATTTCAAACACGTCTGTTTAATATTCACTTCTGCAAGCACTCAGTGTGTGACATGGCTGACTGATAAGATTTCCATTCCTTAACACACACGGAGCTGCAGGATCCTGCCACAATCACTGTGAATTTAGATTGGACAGATGGCAACTGCTCTATTATATTAACATTTGACATAGTTAAATTCTCGAAACATTAAATTAATACTTATGATTTGGTCTTCCACTGACATTTATTCCCTTGCCACTGGCCACAGTCTTTATGTTACCCTGCACAAATTTTACACATTTTGGTCAATTTAACATGATGAAGATGGTCTGTGAAAGTAATATTTTAACATTGCTTTTTCCTGCTCTCTGTAACAGAAAGCCTGCGTTACAGACTACAGGTGCAAACCTTGAAAGGTGTGGGCATTTGCCAAGAAGGCAGAATCTAATGAAAGATATTACAAAGTAACATTATAGAAGAAGAGTAGGCAGTATGCCTTTTTTTTTAGAGTTGTAGTAAATGTTTAGGAATTACAGTTATATTTATACATAGTCCTCCATTTTCGTAGGCTTAAAAGTAAGGGGACGAATGACTGACAAGCACTTTCATGGGCAGTTGAAGCCTGTTTCCTTAATATTTCATAACTAAACAGGTGAAAGATCTGTAGTTGAGTCCAAGTGTTGAACTTGCATTTGGAAGCTATTCCCTGAAACTCTCAATATGATGCCCAAACAGATTGGGAAGGCCATTATTAGGGCTAAAAACCATAATAAACTTACCAGAGACAGGGAAAACTTCATGAGTGGCCAAAAAAACATTCTTGAACATTCTTGAAAAGAAGGACTGGCTCTGCACTGGCCAGCTCAGCTATACCAAAAGGCCTGGAAGACCACAGACGACAACTAAAGTGGGTGATCACAGAATTTTTTACAGGGAGAAGAAAAACCCTTCACAACACTTTGCCAGGGAGAGAACACTCTCAAGAAAGTAGGTACATCACTGTCAAAATCTACAATCAAGAGACACTTTCATGAATTTAAATAGTGTTTATAGAGAGTTATAGAGTGTTTACAAGAATGCACAGACACTGGTTACAGTAAAAATGGAAAGGCCAGTTAAGATTTCGCCAGAAAACATCAAAAGGAGCCTGCCCAGTTATAGAAAAAAATCTGTTGAAAGATGAAACCAAGATTAAGTTGTATTATAATAATAGGATGAGAAAGTTGAAGAAATACAGGAATAGCTCATGATTTAAAGCATACCACATCATCTGTCAAACATGGTGCAGGTACTGTAATGGCATGGAACCAGGTCACTAGTGTTTCAGTTACTGTTTAATGATGGTATTGCTGATAGACCTATATTCTGTGCTCACATTCAGCCAAATGCTACAAAACTGAACATGCAAATGGATAATGACCCAGAGTATGGTACAGAACCAAGAGTTTCTCAAGTCAAAGAAATTAGATATTCTTCAGTGGTCAAATCAGTCACTTGATCTCAACCCAATAGAGTATGCTTTTCATTTACTGAAGACTAAACAAGAGGCAACTGAAGGTGGCTACAGTAAAGGCCTGGCAGCGCATCTCAAGGGAGAGAACACAGCATTTGGTAATGTCCATGGGTTCTAAACTTCAGAGTCATTAACTCCAAAGGATTTTCATCCTCTAGCATCTGTAATTGGCTGAATGACAGGTAGAAAAGCACAAAAAAGATCAAAGATCAGACACAGCAAAATGAAGGCAGAACAATGAAAACATTGTACTCCAGGGAATTTATCACATTAGATCTCCTTTTGTACTGTACTACTACTACTACTACTACTACTTCTAATTATGATGATGATGATGATGATTATTATTATTATTATTATTACTGAGTTTGACTCAAGTACTGTTTAAAAATGATCATGGTTAGCAGAGCACAGATAACAATCTAATTCACAGCAAATTATCTCAAAATGTGGCTCCCAAATGGTTAAGAAAAAAATGAGTTGTTTGAGAGCCATATGAGGTAATAATTATAGTTTTTTCTAAATATGTTACAAAAAATGTAAATTAGATTCATACTAAGTGAAAGCAGTCTGTTGTTGGGTTTCATAATATGTGATAATACCACAACAGATTGAGCTCTTTATACTTCAATGCTTTGCTTTTTTAATTAAGATCTGTTTCTAAATATACGACATGCAGTGTGATGGTGCTGATGTTTCTCACTTGTACAGGTAAAAAAAATAAGATTTTATGGCGCTAGATGGAACATAGCAGGGGAAAAAAGGCTTTTTAAATGTTTTATACTCTCATAGATGCTTTAATGTCCACCATAGTACGGTGGTTTACACATTCGCCTTTCAAGCGAAAGGTCCCTGCTTGAATTCCAGGTGGGGACACAAGCCCCTCTCACCATGGAGGATTGCATCAGGAAGGGCATCTGGTGTAAAACCTCTGCCAAATTACCAATGTGGATTAATCCGCTGTGGCAACCCCTTGGGGATAATACAAGGGAGCAGCCAAAGATACATACACTCATATATGCTTTACGGACCATGAACAGTTGGTCTTTATTGCATCACATCAGTCATCCAATTATTTGTTTGATGAACAAAACAGAAGTGATCACATCCCATGAATGGACCTGAATGCATTTCAAATTTGTCTTTATTTCTGAATGTGATGTACTGTTTTAAATTTATGTTTCTAAAACTTGTGTTCAGATAGATAGATAGATAGATAGATAGATAGATAGATAGATGTCACAGTTTGTGGAAGGACAGCAGGAAGGAGGACCCTGGTGCAGATGCAAACGGGCAGGCAGGAGACTTACAGCAGGATAGCAGGTTGCCAGGTGGGAAGGCAACGGAAACAGGAGCAATCAGGAATCAGAGCAGCAATTGGGACACAAGATGACACATAAGTGTGAGAGGCCATAAGGCAGAGAACAATGGCAAGATGGTGAGTACAGAGTCTCTCAAGAACTGCACTACACAGCCAATCATGTCACTGACCTGCTGCCAATTAAGCTAAGTAGTTGTGAGTTTGGGATGGGATGGTGTGGTAGTTATGACTGTTGTCTCACTGCAAGAGAGTCCTGGGTTTGAATCTGCCAGCTGGCTGGGGCCTTTCTGTGTGGAGTGATATTTAGGTTAACTGGCGATTCTAAATTGGCCGTAGGTATGAATGTGAGCATGAACGGTTGTCTCTCTCTGAGTTGGGTATACCATGCCTCTCACTCCATGTCTTCTGGGATCGGTTCCAGCTCCCCCTCCAAACCTGAACTCTATGAACGGTCAAAAAAATGGATGGATAGTTATGAGATAATACAATTTCCTCCTTGAGATTATTAAAGTATTTTGATTCTGATTCTGACGTTCCACCAACATTGCACATCTTTTCATTCTTTTGTTGGGCCTTTTTTTAACATGCTGCTGGTATCAAATAAATCTGACTGACTGATTTTACTTAGGTCATTAAAATAAATAAATGTTGAGAATAAGAACTGGATTAAATCGGAGGAAAACAAATCATTGACTGAAAAGATTTAAATTGAAGCTTTAGCTTATTACACTATATACAAAATGTATTCTAAATGGCAGATTTTTTTAAAAACTGGATTTCACTTTGGTTATATGACTGGGATCAGAAGCCAAGTTATGCGGATTTAGGCTGTAAATTGAAAAAAGGTGTATACAAGTACCTATACAAACATATTTTCTCAAACATGGTATAGTATTTTTAAATGTTTACACATTTGCCTAATATGCAGAAGTTCCCCAGTTTGCATGCAGGAGGAGACAGAAGCCTAGCCTTGGAGGTCACAAGCTGGAGCGTTTCTAGTACTGGCCCCAAGCTTGGATAAATGGGAAGGTTGAGTCAGGAAGGAACTGACATAAAATCTGTGCCAAATCACATATGCAGATTCATCTGCTGTGGTGACCCTCTGCAGGGAAAAGGGAGCCGCTAAAAGTACCATGTAAGTGGTTATAAAGAAAGAATCTGTTTTTAGGTTCTTAAATATGCCAATATTAATGTGCACCTTTTGCACAAATTTGCCAGTAATTTTTCACCTATTAAACTCTAACGTGTTTATGTGTTTTTGGTATTTATGGTGTTCGTATTTATGGTGGATATAAACGCTGCAGCCATGTATAAGGGTCTGCATTTTTTGCCTCTTGTTTGTTTGTAGACTGGGTTCTTTGCTTTGAACCTATTGAGTTGATAACCTCCATTATGTTTACTTTTCTTCTGTTTGTGATTCTTTTGATTCTTTAGTGACAAAGATGCATTTCCTTTTCTCCACTTCTCTAATGAGTGACTCAATTTTAGACTAGTTAAAGTTGGGTTCCTTCATTGCTGCTGTCTTATTTGCAATGTCTAAAAACTTGATGTGCAAACAGTGGTTCTAAATGACTTAAATAAGCAAGATTAAACATAAAACGACTAGGAAAAAGAACGGAGCATATGGGTTGGCGCATTATCGCTTATCACTGTTCTTTCAACACCTTATTTATGATCTGAGAACATTTCCAGAAATATTAACAGTTCTGCAGTTTTCAGGTTGTGAGAAAATTATTCTACCAAAATGAGAACAAATTCATGTTTTTATTGCTCAAACACTTTAAATGTCATTACATTGCTTTTGTAATGACAATACTCATGTTAATCAGTTCATTTTTTTAAATTCTACACTTCACAACTTTTTAGAGAATACAAGAGCTATTACAACAAGCCATTGCTTCACTGATGGCTGCCAGGAAAAGCTCAGGCTTTAAATGTAATGTTTCATAACATCCCTGTAATTTTTAAGATCTTGCAGTTTGGTATACAGCTTCACTGAGGGTTTCTATAAACAAGCCTTCCTTTACTGCATCTGACCCACTTCAGGTCCCCAAAGTGGAGTTTTATGCTGGCCAGTAGTGCGTTTACAGTTTTTGTAGGGCTGGTTGACTAAAATGCCCTTGAGAAAGTTGCTGAGCAAGACAGTGGTGTGGTTGCTATAAAAGTTTAAAAGTTTAAATTAAGTTTTCTCCCTCACATTTTCAGAAGTCCTTTGGTGCCCTCTGTTCATGAGATTTAAAAATGGGGGATAACTACATCGTTCTCACAAGTTCTGATTTTTCTGACATTATTTTTACACCAACAATCCACACAGCATATTTCTCTCCTTCACTGGAGAGTAAACTGAATGTGCTGAAGGTGACATTCTATCTGAAGTGTGTGTGAATTATTTAACTTGCCACCAATAAAAAACATTTGACAGGGTTTATATTTGACAGAGCATTACTTTTTACAGTATTTATATGTTCCACTCATAGTGATGTGTGTCTAGGTGTATTTATGGGTAGTTTTTACCCACACCAGAGGTCTATTAAGAATTTCTTTTTTTTTTTTTTTGCCAATATATTTATTGTCTTTTTTCAAAATTTTTCACAACTATTCACAACTATTAAGAATTTCTAAACTAAATTTACATCAATACCAGTTTATAACATGGTGAGTAACATGAGACCTGCCAATCATAATCTTTATAACTAATCATTAGAGTGGCAGCTGGGTAGTTGGACTTGGAATGCAGAAATAGGGTCAGATTAACAAGCCTGACTAGTGAAGGACTGTGTTGGCGTAAAATAACATCTGGCAGCACTGCTGTCTGCTTTGTTAAGCTGCCGGAAAGGAGATGTTCTCATGCCTGATGTACATGTAGGGTGTTTGCTTTCTGCCAGTAGCTGTCCCGTTATTATATGCTTATCTTTGTATGTTATTATGCGTTATTATATTATAAATTATAATAACCCTGCAATCATGAACAGCATGTCCTCCTTTGTAGTGGGTAAAAGCAGGGTGGTTTGTTCTCATTTTTACTGTTTATTAACTATTGACAAAATAATAATATTGTAATAATAGCAGACATTTCCCCAGAGTGTTTTGGATGGAGTGGAGCTGGCTGAAATAGATAACTCTGGAAAAGCTTTCAGTCTATGGCAAGACTTCAAAAATAACCACATAACCAACCATAAAACATAACTTGGTTCTCTTAGGCATTGGGAGGAAACTGAAACACCGTGAATATACCCACACAAAAAAGAGAACGATCTATGAACTCCACAGACACCCCAGCTAAACAGCTGGTTTGACCTTAAGATCTTCTTCCTATGAATGGAAAATATTTACTGCAGCACTATCTGTGCCAATTCTGACATATTTACTAAAGTGCAAATAATATTACTTGGAGAACATCTATCCTATCCTTCCTGCTGTCTTTCCACAAACTGTGACATCTATCTATCTATCTATCTATCTATCTATCTATCTATCTATCTATCTATCTATCTATCTATCTATCTATCTATCAAATACGATCCGTCTATCATCAAATACTATCTGTCTACAATCAAATAATGATCAAAATGCAGACTTTCAACCCTAATTCAAGGGATTTTATTTATTTAGTGTTTTGCTTGTTTTTTGTTTGTTTGTATGTTTAGTGTGCATGCACCAGCCTGTGTGTAGCCTGTTACAGATGTTTCATTTCTTTCTACAGTCTTTTAAGTTTCTCATGCTTTTTAAATTTTGTTTACGTTGCGCTCTGTAAAATCCTGGAAAAAAAAAAGTTCTTGCCATCTTTGTCACTGGTGGATTACTATGTTTTTCTTCAGGACAGTGGACCACAGCAGATCATGAAGCCCCACATTGTTTACTCCAGGGACCAACTGATTGCCCTAAAGCTGACCGACATCACGGCCAGACCAAAGAATGTGATATCTGACATCTGGAAAAAAGCGCATAGTGGGTGCAGAGGTGGAAAAAAGAAGAGGATGAAGTGTGCATTCATTTCTATCTTGGGTGACTTTACTTATATTGCATTTAACAAAACACTAACCACCTTCACCCTGTACGTGAACTGTCCCACCAGTGGTATAAGGACAACAGATCTGCTGTATACAAACAGATGCAGATGCATACAGCTCCTCTTCCCTCCCACTGCTAGGTGGATGAGATCACAACTTGGTCAAACTCACTCCCTGATATGTCCCTCTCACTAAAAGGCAGCCTGTGACCATGAGGACAGTGAGGAGATGGTCAGAGGAGGCTCTGGGGACACTGCAGGGCTGTTTTGAGGTGACTGACTGGCAGGTATTCTGTGAGCTGCAGGGAGAGGACATTGATGGGCTCACAGAATTAATCACAAACTATAATAACTTTTGTGCCGATGCCATAATTTCATCTAAAACTGTTCAGTGTCACCCCAACCATTGAAGCACTCTTCAACAGTAAGAAGATGGCCTTCAGAACTGGAAATAGAGAGGAGGTGAGAACAGTTCAAAGAAAACTGAAACGATCAATTAGAGTGGCTAAGGACAATTACAGAAGGATTCTGGAATGGAAATTTCAGCAAAAAAATATGATGACAGTCTGGAGTGGCATGAATATCCTTACTGGTTTGAGACAAAACAGTGGCAGACACATCCTAGTGACCGTAAGAATTACAGACCCATGGCACTGACATGACACATAATGAACACCCTGGGGAGACTCATCCTGGACGAGCTCCAGCCCATGGTCAGCCCCCTGATGGACTCCCCTCAGTTCACCTACCAGCCCCAACTTGGAGTTGAGGACCCCATCATCTGCCTGCCCAGTTGCATCTACATTTACTGTACCTGGACAAGCCACTGAGCACTGTGAGGGTCATGTTTTTCAACTTCTCCAGAGCATTCAATACCATCCCACCGACTCTACTGGGTGAGAAGCTGACAGCAATGCAGGTGGACGCTTCCCTCGTGGCCTGGATTATTGACTACCTGACTGACAGACCATAGCATGTGCCTCTGCATCACTGTGTGTCGGACAAGGTGGTCAGTAACACTGGAGCCTCACAAAGGACAGTTGTCTCTTCTTTTCTCTTCACCCTCTACAGTACAGATTTTAGCTAGTTTTCCGATGACTCTGCAGTGGTGGGGTGCATCAGACAAGGTGGTGAAGAAGAGTATAGGACTGCAATGGGCAACTTTGTCACATGGGGTGAACAGAACCATCTGCAACTTAATGTGACAAAGACTAAAGAACTAGTTACGGACACGAGAAGGACAAAACACCAGTGACCCCTATTTCCATCCATGGGGCTTGTGTGGAGATGGAGGAGGACTACAAATGCCTTGGTGCTCACATTGACAATAAACTGAACTTTCTCAAACACAGAAGCTATCTACTCGAAGGACCAGAGCCGTCTCTATCTGCTGGACAATGCCCAGGACTTTTATGAGTCTGTACTAGCCAGTCCCATCCTATATGCTGTTGTGTGCTGGAGCAGCAGAATGAGAGTAGCAGACATCAACAGACTGAACAAACTGATCCGCACGGCCAGTAATGTCATGAGTGTGGAGCTTGACTCTCTGATACTAGTGACAGAAAGGAGGATGCTGTCCAAGTTAGGGACAATACTGAACAATCCTTCATACCCTCCCTATGCTGGACAGGCACAAGAGCACATTCAGCAGCAGACTTATACCACCACGATGCAACACAAATTGCACCTATCTGTGGCCATCAAAAGTTATAATTCCTCCCTGTAACAACTTAACTAGTTTTTTTCTATCGCCATATTGTGTACATACAGTATTGTATATAGTGTTTAACTTATTTATGTCACATTTGAACTTGATACATATATGTTATATATTTAATATTTATTTTTCAGCTTTCAGATTAATATTTTTATATATAACTGTGCATTTGTAACAACAGTGCAATAACCCCTCCCTGTTCTTGTAACCAGTGGTTTGCACCTTGTTGTAAACCCTCTGAATTTACATTCACGATCATTTCTCTTAAGTGTAGACTTTGACAATGATACACCTACCTCCTTAAAGGGCAAATGAAACGATTTTGCCAAAAATCACAAAAAGTCACTTTTCCAGTAGTATATAGCTAAAATTATCATGTGGTACATGTTTTCCTACCATATTTATTAGAAAACTAATGATAAAACCAAAATATATTGGTGATTTCATGCTTTTTACGGAATTTGCCGAGTTCAGTGCTGCCTTGCGTGTTCGCGAGCTTGTGCGCCGTGGTACGTCAGAGTTGCCAAACTGGGTCACTCAGTCAGCTGTGCGGCTGCTGGTCACTAGTCCTGTATCCCTGAAATGGCGAGCCTTCTTGCCGACCCGGACTAATTAAGTGAGGTGAACCTAAACATCCAAGTACAAGGTTATATGTTTGAACTGCGGGCTGACAACAATCATATAACCTGTGAGCCAAGCGCTAGCAGTTCCGAGTCGGATGCGGACTGCAGAGATCAGGAGGAACATGCCTCAGCTAGCGAATATTAATGTAGAGGCTGGCGATCCACCACACCAAAACATGGACTGGTAAGAGATATTCTTCACACCATATATGAACACACACCGCACATGCATGTGTGTGACATTCTGCACCAGGTGTTTTTATCGTTTAAAAGCAAGAGTACATAATAGTATGAT
Organism: Etroplus canarensis; assembly: GCA_015106775.1. NCBI lineage: Eukaryota > Metazoa > Chordata > Actinopteri > Cichliformes > Cichlidae > Etroplus > Etroplus canarensis. The sequence continues at coordinate 21,359 of VUQH01078676.1, forward strand.
TTTCAAGTAAAATACATACATTCAAGAAATATACATGTATAAATATAACTGTAATTTCCTATGAATTGAAACTGAATCGAAACTGTCACTGCTATTAGAAATTTACCTGCAAATTTGTCCACTTTGCAATTGCTAGACTTCTTTTGTTTTTTTCCATCGTTGGGGCTGTTGGATTGTTTGGCCATCATGGGATTTTTCGTGAAGCTGTCCGTGAAGTGGACCTCACATAACGTGGAGTGCTTAAAATGGCTTCCACAGGTCTCTTTTCTCCCAACATTTTTAATTCAGATAGCTAGTAGTTTCTTTTCTGTATGGCTTCAGTGGAAACTTAAACATTGCCAGGCCCATTCCTGTCACATTTTTACAGTCTACCATGATGCATAAGCCCATGATGCTCCAGAAAAATTAGTCCATTTTACACAGAAGTTAATGAGCAGCGCTGAGCTGTGTGGCAACACTGACGTCACGGGGACAGAAACAGCTGAGCAGCGATTTGAACGCAACAGTCGCTTCTGGACAATATAGTACAAAACCTCAAAATACTCATATTTAAAA
>VUQH01078680.1:0-19264 GCA_015106775.1 Etroplus canarensis
ATCTATTTTTAAAAATCTTTTAAACTTAAATTTTTAACTGTAGAAAAAAAAACTAGTCCTGTCTCTGTCACATGTCATATGTTTATATGTTGCACCAGGTCCTGGAGAAACGCTGTTGCATTTCACTATGTTCTGCGTCAGCTATATGTGGTCGAAATGACAATAAAGCTCTCTTGAATCTTGACTAACAACTTGTATTTAATGAGTCGCCCCCTGCTGGCCGTAAAGTAGAGGTTTCCATTGTCATCATTTTTCAGACCTGGAAGCTACATTTATTTTTTAACTATCCAAGATGGTAACATAAAATAATAGTGACAGCCTGTTAATGTTTAACAAAAGTTATTATGGCCACCGGCTGTGTCCTAACTTTTTTCTCAGCTATTTACACTGCACAAGTCTGTTCATACTAAGTACAGCTATATGCAAATGCGTGCGGGTGTACTCATGACTTTATCAAAGATAACAGTAGAATATCCAAGCAAACATGGTTGAAACCCTAACATCATCTCCTTAGTCATGACTAGTCGTAATGTGACTGCAGAAACTAAACCGTTGGCCAATGGAATTTAACGTTTTCACATAGAATAGCGGTTTAGTAGTTGTCTGTTTTTAAAAAAATAATCAACACTTTTAGGCCATTTACTGTGATGTACATCTAAATCCTGTCCAAGGTTATTATAGTTAACTAAAACTAACCTAAAAACTAAAACTACATGAGAAAAATAATTTTAGTCAACTGAAATGAAAATATTAATTAGACTTTTGGGAAAAATCAAAACTAACTAAAATGACATTTTGGGCTTAACATACAGGAAATGTCCTTAGTTCTAGTCTTTGTCAGTTCGGTTAAATTTGGTCACACAGCCTGTCTGATGAGTCTTTGGTGCATCTGTTTATTGAGACTCAGGGTGTCTACAGGATTGTGACTCATCTGCCTTCACAAAGAGTTGTGTTTGTGTTATAATTTCTAATTTGAACATCTTAAATCTTCCCCTGACAAATACCATCCATATTATAATAATTAAGAAAACTGAAACTAATAAAAACTAAATGATAAAAACTAAACTAAACAAGAAAACCCACTCTGGAAACTAACTGAAACTGAACTGAATTCAAAACTAAAACTCAAAACAAAATAAAAATAAAAACTAATTAGAAAATACAAAACTATAATAACTCTGATCCTGTGTCATTTGTTGCATGGTGAACTTAACATGTCAGACCGTTACAACTGTGGTCTGTCTGTACTGTTGCCAGCATCATAAACCCTGGGGTGCCACCATTTGCTTTTTAATATTTTATTTTTATCCATAAAGAGATAATAGAAAACAATTATTGAACACAAACTTTCTCTTGCTAGAAAATCAAACAAGCATGTCCAAGTAATGTTCAAGAAGCCCCTAGAACAGTACAACTATTATTTTGGAGCGATATTTCAACCATGACTTGAAATCAACAAAACTGTTGCCACTGTCAGGACAATCAACCAATTTACAGACATGAAGAAGATTGTCGTTTGTCAGAGCTATGATAGATAATATCTCGTGCTGTGGCATTTTACGTTAATTTGTCTTTATATGGGTTTCATTGTTCTATTGTTCATTTCAGAAGAATTTCGTATTGTGTGATCAGGGGACTGAAAAAAGCCTAAAATATTTGCAAATTGTGGCCACTAGCACAAAAATTGCATTCAACTGTATTTGCCATTTTGCCACCCTGTCGAAATATTTCACAGCTAAGTACAGGAAGGCAAAGTGTATCAAATGGTTGTGTACCAACAGGAATATCCGCATTAAGACACAGTAACCATTTTAATTTTAGATGTAGCCTAAACATGATAAAATTTGTCAATTCAATCTAAACAAAAAGCAGCATTTTTACTTATTTGCGCTAAGAACCAATGTATCAACTATAAAGATAAATACAGATGTGATCTCTCACACTTATGAATCTTTTCTTTCTTTTTCTCCATGTTTAAGATTTTTTCCCCTGACTACATGTCGTATTATATCGCTGAATCATTATCCTCAGGAAAAAGGAGTTGCTTCAGAAAGAACTGTGTTTATACATGTTTTACAAGGATTTTTCCATTAAAGTTGGCATCAAAGATTTGAAGGAGTGTTTTGACAGTAGCAAAATGGCATCAGTCTACTCCGCAAATATGTTAACTACCTTACTGGTCTGAACAGCTTTGCAGTTCATAAAATGATTCCTCTTGGCTTGTTGTGCACTGCTACTGGGCAGATATATCAGCAATAATTTATCTTATCATAGCTCTCATTACCTGCTGTGTGATTCATACACCTCAAACAACATTTTAATTTTTATCTTTGATGAAATTAAAGAAGCCAAACAGAAATGAAGGGCTTTCTCAGTGCACTGTGTGGCCACAGGCCATTTTTTAAACTGTAGGTTAATAGTGAATCTGTCTGAAGGGCAGACAGCATGCTGTTGAGTTGCATGAGCACTGCATTAACTTGGCTGCTATGATATGTATTAAGATTGAGCTAATGTTTGATTCAGTGAGAAAACCATCTCTGTATTGCATGAACAATTTCACTTATATGTTATCTGTGCCCTGTTGTAAAAGGAAGGGGTATTCAGAGACCTGCACCTTTTCTTCTCCAGGTGTACAGATGAATTTTTTCTATTAAAAATGAGTAGCTTAGCTTTAACACAGTTGAAATGGTAAATGAAACCAAATTGGTGTATCTTATGAAAGAAAATGTTTTGGTCTACAAAACAAACACTTTTCAGACATTATAAACAGTACTCTGGAGAAACTTAATGGAAAAAAATCTTTCTTCTACCATTTTTCCCAAAGCAGTGAATCCCCGGAGTATTTTGGAATAGACGACTTTTCACGTTCATTGGTACAATTTTCTTTGGGTTTCTAGCCCACAGGCTCCAGATCAGATAAGACGATTATTCAAAATTGTCCCATCAGTCATCGCTGCCCCTGAGCCAAAAAACAGGTGGATGACATCATAGTTATTAGGGCATATTAGAGCCACTTTCCTGCCAAAACATACACACACAAACACTTTGGCACACATGCACACCCACATAACAGTTTTGCTATGGGACAGGAAAGCACTGTTATCTTGAGCTAGATAGAGCTAACCGTTAAATATTCACGCAGAAATGCCTCCTCTTATAGGGGCGCTTGCTACATAATGAACAGTGTGTTACACCTGCAACATGGTATATTTGTGTTATTGTCTCTGATAGGAAGGCATTTTAGTAAACAGAATCCAGCCAGTTTTAACTTAACTCAAGGAAGGTAGTGTAAATAACTGTCATAGTGTCGCACTTTAAGACTCATCTTGTAACGATACCTATCTCATAATTTGCCTCCAGATAATTATTTACCTAATAAATATTTCCTAGAATGCACCAGACCTGGGAAAACACCAAAGAAGACATGTACAGCACTATAGCACTTTTATTGACCTTTGGCCTTTTATGTTGATGCATTTATTTATCAGAAAATATATATATATATATATATACACACACACACACATACAAGGCATTTGAAGTGTCAACCCAAATCAGTTCTAACCTTTGTGACATCATGAATGTCATTTTACTTTACAAAGTGTTTTTAGAAACTGAATAGGACTCATAATGATTTGTAAACTTACCAAACTGTTTCACATTAGAAGATCCTTTAATTTGCTCTGGTGCATTTATGTAACATTTGATTTCAGACATCTAAACTGGTGGTATTCCCCACTGACTGCCCCTGAAAACCATTTAATAATGTAAAGCAAAGCAAAAATACTACAGCTAGAAAACAGCCTCAACTTGTAAGATCACTCACCACTTGCTGTTTATTTATAGTGTTCTGGCAGGGGTAGCATTGAGTTTGGAAAAGCAGGCCTAAGCTATAAATTTGTCTGAAGATGTAAAACCATCTGAGTAAAAAGAGACAAAGCATGTTGTGTGACCCATTCATGCTGGGTGAAGATCGTGCGGTCAGAAGTTAAATCATACTGCAAACAGGATCGACCCGCAGGCAGCTACCCAACCAGTCAGTGGAATAAAAGTCACTCAGCATCTGGGCTAAATTATGCTCCATCCTCTGGACAAAGAGCAAATCTCCACCATCCATCTTGATGTCCTGACATGTAGCGCCTGTTGACTTTAGTGCCCAGCTCACTTGGTCTGCTGTGTGTCCCCAGTGTCAGCAGCATCCCTCAGGCCCCTGGGGAGCCCACACATATACCCCCATACATCACACTGGGACATCAGAGCATTGAGCTGCTGCTCAATAAGTCAGCAGACAGGCGACACAGACAGCAAGGTATCGACAACTTCCAGCTCCAGATGGGATTTGAGTTAAAAATGCAACAAGGGGCTTTACTGACTTGCGTTTCTTGCCAGATGTTTCACAGTGGCTTTGATTCTATAAAAAGTCTGCTATGCATGTGTATAAATGTAATGTTCTAGCATGGGGATCATAAATGTGCTTACTGCACTATTCTTTATTATTTCTGTTAAAGCGGAGTCGGTGTTTCAGATGCTTATCAAATGTATTTTTGTAAAAGGGTTACTCACTACACAGAACTAAAGCTGAGGGCAGTTTAAATGTATGATAGACAAAAACTACTTTGTGCTAAGTGTCGCACAGTCACATCTAAAGGCATAATTATGCCATAAAGGCCGCACTCAGAGACAGCATAAAAACCTTGCCATCACAGAGAGGGCAAAGTGGCAGTAATTGTTCAAATGGGGATACAGGTGTGCATTTTCATCGTTGTTCTGCCTCAGAGGTTTTCATGGAGCTGCACTTATTTGAACTCACGGCAAGTGACAGAAAGTATGCAGCATGCAGAGCCAAAAAAATAAGTAGGAAGAAGCTCAGACTTTTACTTACCTGCCTAATAATAACAGCTGAGCTTTGGGCTTTAAATCCAAGCACTTAGCTTGAAGCATACTGGCAACTTAACACTGTTGGTGTTATGGTCTTTCTGTTGATGCTTGTTTATTGTTGTAAGCTATAGTTCTTGTGTGCACTTATGCAGAGGTGTTTTTAGAGTCTGTTGGGGCCCTAGGCAAAAGTTCACAGGGGGTCCCTTCCACCCAGTGTTCATCACCAGTATGTTATGAATAATCTGACAGTATAACACTAATACACCTCAGTATTTTTCACCACACCTGTGCAAATTTCTTTGCATCTAAATTTCATAGCTTAGCATTCATAGTTTAACATCTAGCTAGGGTGGACACACCTTTTCATCAGTTAACTAAAAAGTATTATGCAAGTTGGTGGATTTCTTGTCTTCATTTTCACTGAGTAGCTTTCATTGTTGTTATTAGGTTTGTTTAAACAGAAAAAACATGCCACTTGCAACGGGAGTGAGTGGAGTCAGGTGGGGCACCCTTAGAGGGAGCATGGCTATCCTATCATCAGTGCAAACTTTGCACATTGTCCCTGCTGTAGTTTAAGGTTTGTCACCCCTCGGGGGCCCCCACCAGCCTGGGACCCCAAGCAGTTGTCTGTGTCTGCTCTTATGTTTCCCAAATACTTTCTTTTTCTGTGTGTCTCACTGTCTGTGAGTTTATTCTTGGTCCATTTTCCAGTTTATTTCCTGCTTTATTTTGAATGGTCCGATTATTCTGGATTATAACCTTCCCCCGTTGTTGCTTTTCCCACGCTCATTAGTGTCCTGATTAAGTCATAATGTTCATGTGCTAGGGTAATGCTGTCTGTCAGCCCTGGACACTCTCGCAAAAGAGAATCTTAATCTCAGGAGTTCTCTTCTTGGATAAATAAAGATAAATAAAATGAATAAATAAATGTGCACTTAATATACTATTTAATACGTTGCCATCAGCTTTAAAAAGTCAAATTATTTCAATTATTTGAAAAATCTCCTCTCATCTGGAAAGATACATTTCTGTTGGACTTCTAAAGTGCTATTTTCCAACATTTTGAGCATCAGAAATGAAGTTCCATTCTCCTCTTTTGTACTGGATAATGATCAGACATAAAGGGAAAAATGGAAAGTATCCACACTGGAAAAAGAAAAACTATTCATCCCTGTGTGTCATCATCAGGCCAAAAATCTGTCATTGACTTTACAAATCCCAGAAACATAATTCAAAACCAATGTAAATAAATCTTAAACTGCTTTATGTGAGTAGGACTATACCACTGGAACTAAATAAGAAAAATGTCACTTTTTTAATTTAGTGAACTGACCCTTTACCAGAAATACAGTGGGGAAAAACAGATTGAGTATGATGTGATACAAAGTTTACACAGAAGTGCTTTATGGCATGTCTGGCCCCAGCAGGTAGAAGTGCATCCAGGTTTCAAGCTCTCTCTGCCCAATAAGCAGCATCTGGTTTGCCTTCTGAGCTGCACTTGAGCTTCACCATGGATTCCGCCTGTCAGCATTGCTGACTGTTTGTAAACATCGTCTCTTAGTGCTGTCTAACCGCGCTATCTTAAGTCCAAGAGCAGATAAGAGAAAAAAGAGCGACCGGCTTCAAAGCATCTGAGCTCCCTGAACCAGAGTGACACGCTCTCCAAAAAAAATGCAATCAGGGGCTTTTCTCCTGGCCATCGCTGCAGAATTGGAGCTGCTGTTTGCCTGTGTGGTGGTGATGGTTTAGGGGTCATGTTTGTTTAGGCTCTGTCTTTCCCTCAGTCGGTCAGTCTAAGGTTTATGAAGGTATAATTCTGTGGTGAAACTGCTGAAGATCTTACAAGTTTTCTAAGTTTTCCTTTGTTCCACCGATTTCTGTAGCTTGAGTGAAATCAAAGCTGTTGTCATTTTAAAAATCTCACGTTCTCAAAGCTCAGACATCCACACAAAAAGGAGGCATGTTAGTCCTTTTTATTTAGTCTTTAGGTTCGTCTTGTACCTATCAGATGGTCTACCAGCACAGCTGGTATCTAAATTTACACTCGTGTCCAGCTCCTGATAAATCATCATCCTCTGCGGAATTGCATAGCAGAGAGAAGTGACCAGAACGATTATAGGCCACTTTTTATTGCGCGAATGACATCATGAGTGTAGATCAAGGAATAGTATGGTTTTGGAGATCACACGGTGCAGTAAATTGCACAGTAGCTGTAGCGTGCAGTCTGACATTTTTGGCTAAAAGTTTGGACTTGATGCAGAGGAAAGTAGAAGGTGGGCAAAGGGAGGGCTGCATTCAAGAAATCACTAACACACATATAAAGGGTACCCACATAACCTGTGAGTAGAGAGGCTATAATGTGGGTTTAATCTGCCAGTTTTACAGGGTGGTCTTATTACTTTGAGTTACACCTGTGAGATAACCTATCAGAGAAGCTGATTGCCAGCTACAGAGAACTGCAACTCATATCGGCTGATTGCTCTGTTGCCATTAAGTCTACGGTCTCCTGTAACTTCAATACAGTGTTTTATTCTGGACCTTTTTCTGAGGTTGCTTTTGTCCAGTATATTGTTTTCTTGCTCAGAAGTCATCAATAGCACTCAGTACTAACCCTGATGTTAATATGAAAGCCAGAAGTTAGTTAACTTTGCATAGTTTAGCTGATTAACTTAAAACTGGAAATAGATCGACAGACACTATATGGACAAATGTATTGGGCCACCTTCACATTACAACTGCAAAAGCTTTTGTGACTTCCTATTCTAAATCCATAAGCATTAATATGAAGTTGGTCCCTCCTTTTCTTAGACTCTTCTCAGAAGGCTTTCTGTCACTTGTGAGGTCAGACACTGATGTCAGACGAGAGTGCCTTCATTTTAGTTCGTCCAGATGGTGTTTGATGGGTTTGAGGTTAGGTCTCTTTGCAAGAAAAGTGCTATATAAGCACCAGTCCATATATGTAGTGTGGACATGGGTCAGAAACACCAACCTGTTGATGGAACTCCGTTTGTCTGCATCACAAGTCTGTCTCTAGTTAATTGTCATTTACCAGTCATGATAGTGCATACAGTAGTGCTGATGTTATTTTCACATTCGGAATTTGTGTGGAGACATCTGCTGCAGCATGAATTACCACAGTGGTTCTTTTGCGTATGTTGGCACGTGTTTAAATGCCAACTGGTCTGTGGATAGAATTGAACATGATGCTATCACAATTGTGCAAGATATTGTCATGACCCTTTACGGTAATGTAGTTAAAATTAAAATCAATGAGTATTTAGAAGATGGGTGTAATCAGTGGTACTGTGTGCATGATTATGGAAACACAGCCAAGCAACCAGCCCCAAGTTTTATAAGGAAGGCTAGGCTGCTGGCTAGGCTGCTAGGCTGCTGTACTTACAATGGGGACACAGAAAGTTTATGCAGGCATGGCTACAGTGTAAAGGTACACCATGAAGACTCTACTGTATATAGTAGTTTTTAATATTAACCCTTAATGAATTAAAACACTTGGAAATTTTTTAAAAGTTGTAAAGTGATTACAATTTTATTTTCAAAAAAGCTTACTGTATAGCTCCTGGACTCATAGAAATATATATGTTCTTGTAATATGACATTGTTTGACAAGGTTTCACTATCCACAATTGAATTGTAATGTGTTGTCCTCATTTCACCCAAAAAGGTGACCTGCAACCTATCAGCTTAGACTACGAGAAGTTTTTAGAAAGTATATTCAAATATAAAATAGCAATTATTTAAATCACTTAAACAATTAAATTTGAATGACTTAAATCCCCTTTTTTGTGCATCCACAATGTTTAAAATGTTCTTTTCTGTTACTTAAAGTGGTCATTGATATTTCAGATGTCCATCATGAATTCCATTAAGCCTCACTGTAAAATAGTCCCCTGTAGTGATTCCAGGTGGGGACACAAGCCCCCCTCACCAAAGAGGGGTTCATCAGGAAGGGCCTGGTCTAAAACCTGGATTAATCCACTGTGGTGAGCCCTTGGGGAAAATACAAGAGAGCAGCTGAGTGTACATTAGGAAAGACTACCTGTCTTGGTTTTCTTTTTTAAACAGTATGAACTGATACTCCATTACAGAAAATTATATTTTGAATTGCAGGAGTAATACTTTCCAAATGACTTTTCAGTTGCTGAGTGCAGCGTTTTTCTGCCTCTTATTCCTCTCAGTCCTGAAGCAACAAAAAAATCAGATGTCAAGAGATAAGCTGATTTCTCTCTGTGTTGTTGTGTCTGGATCTTAGCAGTGCGTGGAACACCTGAAGCCTTATCTCATCCTGTATTGTTACTCCACAGGCTGGAGAAAGGGCCCAAAATGCTGGCAGCATGTCACTGGTCAACATGCTGTCAGCGCAGCTCAACACATCATTATGGCACTTCCCCAATCCTATTACACAGAGAGTACATTTTATGAAGACTGAATAAGAGTGCAAATATTTGTTTTAGTGTTAAAGAAGAATGTTTCCTCTGAGAGGGAAACATCTGAAGTTCATTTGTTCCCTGCAGTTTTTCTCTCAAATCTGGAGGCCTTTTCCTTTTTACAGTTTATGAAATCAGAAAAAAGTAATTAGACAAGAAATAAACAAAGGTGCACTTTGTTCTTCCTTGAAACAACACATTTTTGGGTTTTTTTAAAATTTTATTTTAGATAGTGATCACTGGTTGCTCACAATGCTATGTTGTTAAAGTCTAAATGTGATAAGCGAGCCAATCATCAGGCTAAATGTGATTTCTGCTCTCACTTTTTGCCTGTGTAAGCTTTAAACTGGTAAACAGTTTTTATAACTCCCCTCTTATTTCCCCAGGTTGCATATTGAGGTAACAATCATGTGCAGGCATGCCTGGCACTTTACGTGCCTTCTCTATTGAAAACATTTTTCAAGTAGCAAGCTCGTAGCCACACCCATGTGATAATGTACAGTGCTGCCATGCCCTATACTTACTCAGCTAGCCACAGAGCTCTGCCCTGCAGTTATGGCTGAGACTATGGCCCTGCCATTGGCTTTCGAGCAACACACAGACTGTCTGTGCACAGATGTGAAGACTGTACAAACTCTTCCATTGGATGATGTCTGTGCTTTGTTTGCGTGTGATGTTTTTCTGGTGACAGCTATTGTATAGAGCACAAATTCCTGCAGGGTTTTCCGTGCTGAATGAGAGTTGCTGTCATTCAACGTTTCTGTCCAATGCTTCCTGTGGCATTTTTCCCCTAAATGTTTTGTTGATGGGGTAAGGGGTGTGCCCAGACTGGTTTATTTCTCACATCTCACAAAACAAACTTTAACAACAGGGGATGAAGCAACATATTAGGACAGCCAGAAACAACCAGCAAACCAGCAAAGCCAGTGGTCCAATTGGAATAACAAATCTGTGAAGTTCAAAAAGTGCTGTCCCTATCATTTACTATTAGAAACATCTGTAAAACTGCTGAAAGTGTTCATGGTTCTTAGGGGACGAATTCTAATGACATAAGTAGTCCCTCAATTTTTCATCTAGCGACACCATAAGCGAAGGGTCTTAAAATACTTTTATAAATTAATTATGACATGAGATTTCATTCCATAAACTCTCGTAGACACATTCATTTTCACCTCAGAAAATGGGTATCATGTTAATCTTTTTCCAGAGCAGAAATTAGAGGATGTTGCAATAGCAGCATCAGAGCAGAGCAGGGATGTTAGCAATATTGACCTTTATTACTTGCAATAACATTTACAAATTAGTCCAAGTGTCAAATGAAATGCTTTGAGTGTGTATATCTGTCTCTTACTCATGTAATCAGACCATATAGGATCGTTTGTATTTGGTAACTGAAATAGACTGGGGACCTGTCCATGTTGTACCACGACCCTGACCTGGATAAGTGGAAGAAGATGGATGCATGGAGGGATGACAAATTGATCTGTTTGGCAAGCATAAATACAACCCATAGGTTTTGACCCAACTTGGGCCCCATCCTGGGTTCACCCATGTGGGATCAACTAAGGTTATCCAACTGGGTAATGAAAAAATGTCAAGCTCAAGTGTGCCCCATACCGCCATAGCACCTAAACTAAATGAACTGTGACAGAGTTTGCTAAAAACCCATGCTCTAAATAAAAATGGGTGAAAATGGTAAATGTTTAACCTTACAGACATCTGCAAGTTGATATTGCCATTGTGAGCACATGCATGGAGAGCAGTTTAGATGCAAACAATGAAATATCATTTATAATGTAAATAAAATCTTAAATTATACCCAGCCAATTAAGCTAATTCAAAAGAGCTGCACTTGTGCTGCTAACTGTGGCAAAAAATCTGTCCAGTAATAGGTGATGAAGTCAGAATCACAGATTTCCCAGTTTACAGTAGCTACAGTGAATGCAGTGACACAGTAAGTTATTCCCATTCTTAATTCACTGTTTTGAGAGTATTGGCTACTATAACAGGGAAAGTAGTTGCGATCTATCTATCTTTAATTTGGCTATCAGCTGTCTAACCTACTGCAAAAAATTCATCTGTATGTTGAGCATAGAAGGAAAGTTAAAGCCATCCTGATGACTCTCTGGAGCAAACTGAAGTAATACTTCAAGCCATGGATTTTATTTTATCCTGAACTGTTCTGTTTATCTGTTTATTATAACAGATACGGAACAAATATGTTCATCTAGGTGAAAAGTTACCAGTATCCATTAGGAGCAGCTGTGGCTGAGGAAGCACAGGAAGGTCGTTTTCTGAGCAGAAGGTTGGTGGTTTGATTCTTGGCTCCTCTAGTCTATGTGCCAAAGGGTTCCTGTGCAAGATAGCTAACCCTAAATTGCTGATGATGCATCCCCTGGACCGTGAGTGTGATTTTTAAAGCACTGTGCGAATGAGGCTTGTGGTGCAAAGCTCTTGTAGTACTTAATTAGAGTAAGAACATTTTGACACAAGTGCCAGTCCATTTGCCATAATACAAAAATGTGTGACTGACCAGCTGCTAGTCTATGTGAATTGAAAGTTTTCACAGTACGTCCACCTCACGTGTACAGGGCCAAAGTACAATATATTTTCAGTGCCATCAGCAAAATTAAGCAAAGCGACTAACTGAATTTAATGAAACTTGTTGGTAAAGTGGGACCAAGAGCAAGGAAGAAAACTATTACATTTTTCAAGCATTCTCGTGTATGGTGCTGTGTATTTCCACCAAAAACCTCTGAATGTCAACGAACAGGCTGCTCTGCTCTACAGCACAGACACAGGTGCTACACTATCATGTTACTGTAACAGTAAACGAAACAAAATAAACTTTTTGTCATTGGGTCTGTATTTATTAAAGGTGACAGTGAGACACCAGTGCCATCTTGAGGTCAAATACACAAAAGTAACCTCATCAGGTATGTAGCATGTCATAAAAAAATAACATTCTTAGATACCATATACGCATTTTGAGGAAAAATACATGAGTAAAGTACTTTTTTGAAATTTTGCCAAGAGAAATGTGCTGAGGAATACCTGAGGAGGTATAGAGATTAATTGAATGAGCGATCCCTAAAGGCCTGAGGTATGTCTTTAAGGATTAACCAAAAAGTGTAAAAGCCTTCCCTGAACTCTAGGTTGAATCACTCAAGCTTGAAAATGAAACTCATCCTTTAATCCAAACTACTCTTTAATGATGGTGTCTGGTGCGGTTTGGTGATACATTTCTTTTTGTGTGTGTTTGTCTCAGGCTCAGAGAAAGCACATTCCATCCAGGTGAGTTAACAGCTCTTCAGTTGCTTGTCGCATGTATTGTGTCTTCAGTGAGCCAATACAACACAGGTACAATGCTCTGCATTCTCCTGGGGGACAATGACTACAACACCCTTCATGACATATTCACTCAAACCTGAAACAGTAAAGGATTAACTATTGTGAGAACCAAAAAACAGGAAGCACTTCAAAAGAAACTTAAGCAAGGAGTCTGATTAAATAAGGGTTTGAAACAATGTGCAATGTCTTAGCAAACTCTCTGATATGATGTTAGTGATTTAAGATATAAGGTATTGGATAAGCAGAAGAAAATGGATGGATGGATGAATGGTATATTTAGGATTGTATTGTTTCTCTAACAAAAGTTATGTAGAATTTAGGAGACATTACGTATTTTTAAATATTGGGCGAGGCATCAGCTGTTCTCATGTGATAACAGTGAAAAAGCCCAAAAGTTGCAGGAACAGAATAAGCATGTGAAACAGATCCTGTCTTTGAAGCAGCCGCCGCAGGTCACAGAAGGGACTTTGTACAGCTGTCTGCCTTCCCACTGCCTCAGCCCTAACAGAAGCAAGCAGGAATTCAACCCAGAGGATGTCACTCAGACACGGGTGTGTATGAAAGAGACTGAATACCTTGGTTCAGGTGTTCCTCTGTGAACTGAGAAAAGTTGCTATACAGTATAGTAGACTGTCATTCAGGATCAGATACATAGGGCTCATTTTGGCCCAATTACTGTGTATATTGTAAATATGCTGAAGGTCCACAGATTTCTTCTGTTTATGTTGTATTTATATATTTTTGTTATTACCTATCTAAAGAAACTGAAATTTTAATGTTGAATGACAATATTTAATCCCTTTCCCTTAAATTTACCAAGAAAAAAAATCAAATCAAATCAAAGAAAAAAAGGTTTAAATTTTAACAAAAATGAAATTTGGGACATAAACCTTGCAAACTGTCTGCTTGCAACATAACATCTACTTAATATATTTTCAGAAACATAAGATACTATATAAATGTATAGTTTCTGTGAAAACAGTAAGTAGGAAATGGAGCAGTGAACCAAGCTGAAATGCACTCTTTTGGTTTAGTGACTTTGGAAATATTAGGGGCTATTCAGTGACTTATTCTGCATTCATAAACAGCTGAAATAAGAACTAATCACCTGACTCTCCAGTTAGCTCAGCAAAGAAGCAGTTTATACCATTTCAACTTTTGACTGAGGTACAATATTGTTAGGACCATACATTTTGGGACAATGACACTTCTTTGTGTATTTCTTTATTTATTAATGCATTTACTTATTTAGGGTGTGTTTCAATTATAGAGGGATCACACTTCTCAGTCTCCCTGGGAAGGTCACTGCCAAGATACTAGAGAGCAGAGTCCAGCCGCTGGTCGAACCTCGGATTCAGGAGAAACAATGTGGTGTTCGTCCTAGTTACGGCACATCGGACCAGCTCTTTACCCTCTCAAGGATCCTTGAGGGTTTGCGGGAGTTTGCCCAACCAGTCTACATGTGTTTTGTGGACTTGGAGAAAGCATTCGATCATGCCCCTCATTGTTTCATGTGGGGAATGCTTCAGGAGTAGGGAACGTCGGGCTCATTGTTAGAGCAACCCAGTCTCTATACGACCATTTTGAGAGTTTGGTTCATATTGCCAAAATCAGTCAAACTTGTTCCACTGGTAATGAGATACTGCCCAAAGTGGAGAACTTTAAGTATCTCAGGGTCTTATTCACTAGTGAGGGGAAAATGGAGTGGGAGATTGACAGATGGATCAGAGCAGCATCTGCACTGATGCGAACGTTATACCGGTGAAGAGGGAGCTGAGCTCTAAAGCAAAGCTGTCCATTTACCAGTCAATCTATGTTCCTACCCTCACCTACAGTAGATCGCAAATGAGATCGCAACCAAAATGAGCTTTCTCCATAGCATTGCTGGACTCCCACTTAGAGATAAGGTGAGGAACTCAGTTATCCAGGAAAGGCTCAGAGTAGAGCTGCAGTTCCTCCACATCGAAAGGAGCCATTTGAGGTAGTTTGGGCATTTGATCAGGATGCCTTCTGGACGCTTCCCACTTGAGGTGTTTCGGGCATGTCCCTCTGGGAGGAGACCCTGGGTAGACCCTGGACACCCAGGAGAGATTATGTCTCCCAGCTGGCCTGGGAATGCCTTGGTGTCCATCCTGAAGAACTAGAGGAGGTGGATGGGGAAAAGACAGCCTTGGCTTCTCAACTTGAACTGCTCTCTCTCCGACCCGGACCCAGATGGATGGATTGATGGATGGATGGATGGACGGATGGATGGAAGGATGGACAAATGGATGGATGGATGGACAAATGGATGGATGGATGGATGGATTTATTTATGCACATCTCCACAATTAATTTTAAATCAAACTGTCAAAATGTGATCAAAGTTCAGACTCTACGCATTTGATGGGTTTTAATGAATTGCTTTAACTGTGTAGGAATTATAGCCATTTTTATTCATCTGCCTCATTTTCAGAAGTGCAGAAGTAATGTGACAATTGACTGACAAGCAGTTTCATGGCCAAGTGAGGCCTTTGCCCTAGTTATTCCATGACAAATTAAGCAGATAAAAGATCAGAAGTTGATTCCATGTGCTGAACCTGTACTTGGCAGCTGTTCACTGAAACTCTCAATACGAGGTCCAGTGAGATGATGATGCAAGTGAAGGAGGTCATCATTAGGCTGAAAGACCAATATTATTTTTATCAGAGAGAGTACAGTGCTATCCTCTCTGTTGAGGTTCAGTCAGATGCTACAAAACTGATTTGACGGTGCTTCACAGTGCAAATGGATAATGACCCAACACATGCTGCAAAAGCATCCCAAGAGTTTCTCAAGGTGAAGAAATGGAATATTCTTTAACGGCCAAGTCAGTCGCCTGGTCTGAACCTAACGGAGCAGTTTTTCATTTATTGAAGACAAAACTGAAGGCAGAGAGATCCACAATTAAGCAGCAGCTGAAGGCGGCTTCAGTAAAGGCCTAGCAGATCATCTGAAGGGAGAAAACACAGCATGTGGTGAGGTCCATGGGTTCTAGACTTTGGGCAGTCACTGACTGCCAAACATTTTCATCCAGGTATTACAAACAATCCTTATAATTAAAATGTTAGTTTGGCCAGTTAATTTAGAGCTTCTGAAAATGGGATACTATGTATAAAAATGGCTATAATCCTTAAAACGTTAATGGAATTATTTTGTCAAAAATAAATGAAATAAAGCTAAAAGTCTGCACTTCAATCACATCTGATTGTTTGATTGAAAATTCACTGTGGTGGTGCACAGATGCAAAATTACAAAAAAATGAGCTATTGTCCCAAAATGTATGGACCTAACTGCAAAGTTGAGCCACTGTAAAGGTTCTTTTCAAAGGCACGTATTTAAATGCACAAAATATTTATTATAAAACTAACAGGATATTGAGTTTTAGACTGCCCTACCTGAACCCGTAACATTATTGCACCATATATTAAGTCCTTACAACAGCCTGGTTCAGTTCCAAGATGGACACATTCTCCACTTTCCCAATTTAATGCAAAAAAATTAATTTGAATATTAATTGTAAATTTGAACTTTTACCTTTCAGCTTCATAAAGGTTCCTTTAAAAATGTTTTTCTTTACCAAACTGTTTTTGAGCAATTATTATGCAGTTTGCTCAGAAAAATGACCGGAACCAGAGTCTACCTGCAAAAATTCTTAATAGCATTAAACAACAGAGCCCACAATATTGATCCCTTTGACAAGAGAGTGGCACGTCTCCGATTGTTTTTCAGCATCACAGCAGATCAATATGGAGGAGTGCTCGAACAGTAGAGAAGGGTAAATGATGTCTTCTCTGTTTAGAGACTGGGGGAAATTGACATACTGCTAGACTGAAGGAGGCCTGTGTCGACAGATATTGTCATCCCCTTCAGATTTATCATCCACAGGAACATGCTGCCGTGTAGCACCTCACTTATATTTCCACATATAAGGTGAAGGTGCCAATATTCCATGATTTATACTGTAACAGACAGTTTTAGGAAAATTGATTTAGTATCCCATGTCAGAACAGTCTCTAACATTGGAGGCTCATTTCAGGGTCAGTATTTGGCTTAAAGTTTTCAGACTAGATCAGCAACTGAATTCCACTGTAGTACCCTGAGTATAGGTGGAAAAAACTACATAAAGCATGCACATAACTACAAATAAAGCATAGAAATAAGCATACAAATAAATAAATTGCTTGAATCACAAGGAAAACACGTAAGCCTATGATGATTTAATCTGAAGTTGTGTTACTTTCATGTGCCTGTGTGTTTTGAATTTGTGTCCCTGTCTGTCCCAGTATAATCTTCAGTGCCAAGCTGATAAATAAACCCTTTCATTTTTTATTCTAGAGAGGAAAAAAACTGTAAAATCTGATTTTAACAGTGGTGTGGGACTTATTCGTCTCATTACTTCCCAAATTAGAAGCCTAAGTTTAAAGTAATGCAATGTTGGACAAGTATTCATAGATTTCACACAAACTTATGGAAAAAGACCAGAGAGGTGCTGGAATTGCACTGGTATGCTCCAGGGCAAGCAAAGCGTAACATCAACCCCAGATAGCAAACAAATTAAAGCCTAATCTGGGCTACGTTTGGCACTTATGGCTCAATGAGATCACCGGTAAGTGTTGTGTGGGGCAGATGTGACCCAAATGTCACAACAAATCTGACATCTGGTCCATATAAGGAGGACTTTGAGACAGCCAGACTTACCCTGAGTCAGGGAAGGTCCACAGAGGCCCATAAGGGAACTGCAGATGTGGACCACAATTGGGCCATGAATTATTGCTATCTGTAGCTAGTCCTTTTCATCATTTTATATTGTTAGTTGACATAAATGATAACTAGTAAACCTATCAGTTTCGTTTATACAACCAGTAGTGTTCCACCCCACAAAATTCCTTTTTTGAACAACTATTTCATTTTTAAACTTACAGAAACATAATAAAATATGAGAACATACACTGTGTAGCAAAGAAAAGAAACCATCCAACAATATACTGCATTGCTTCAAAATGCACAAAAATCATAACCGATCCAATAAAGTTATCAGAGTTATATCTGTTTAATGCTGAGAGACCCTTGGGATCTCACACACATACACACACGCACACACAAATCCAAATTCAAACTTAAAGTAACAAACTCAGAGAGCTCTAATCCTGCTGCCTGCAAAAATAAACATAATATTCAACTTCAAGTATGCTATAGTATGTTAAGTGTGTTTGAAGCCACCTCAGCTGTAATGATCATCACAGAGGTTACAGAGGTGAAACGGGGCTGTTGGACTTTTTAGTGCAGCACTGCACTTCATGAATATCACTGGGAGGAAGGGCGGGAGGGATGGAGACATTTTATCTGTCTGTGTCACTCCTGAAAATATCATCTGTGTCCTTAGGCTTTCTTGACAAGACAAGAACAAATAAGTAGACTTCCCAGGAGGGCAGCTCAAGAATCCTGACCTGTAAGTTTTACAAAAATAGGTTGCTTTATATACAATCATGTAAAAATAAAGTTTTCAAAGGATTATATGCAGTCAGTCAAACTAAGAACACCTCATGATTCAATGACTTGTACAACCACCTTTAGCAGAAATGACTTGAAGTAATGATTTTCTGTATGGCCTTAACAGTCCCTCGCGTCATTGTGGAGGAATTTAGGCTTGCTCGTCTTTACAGTGTTGGTTCAGTTCATTGAGGTTTGTGGGTATTCATTATGCAGAGCTCTTTGAAGGTTCTGCCACAACATTTCAATCAGATTGAGGTCTGGACTTTGACTAGGTCATTGCAAAACCTTGATTTTTTCTTTTTCAATCATTCCGTAATAGATTTGCTGGTGTGCTTGGGATTATTGTCCTGTTGCATGACCCAGTTTTATCTAAGCTTTAGCAGTCAGACAGATGGCCTTACATTTGACTAGAATACTGTGATATACAGAGGAGTTCTTGGTCAACTCAGTGACTACAAGTTGCCCAGGTCCTGTGGCTGCATAACAAGCCTAAATCATCACACCTCCACCACTGTGCTTGACAGCTGGTATGAAGTGTTTGTGCTGATATGCGGTGTTTGGTTTTCATCAAATGTGGCGCTGTACATTTTGGCCAAACATCTCCACCTTGGTCAATCTGTCTAACGAACGTTGTTCCAGAAGTAATTTTTGTTTAGATGCAGCTTTGCAAACGTACTGTCATGAACTTTAACATTTAACATGCTAGCTGAGGCCTGCATGGTCTGACCTTGGGGTGAATTTGCTGGGATTGTCCAATCCTGGGAAGATTGTGGCATTATCATAACACACACCCGAATGCTTGTATAGAGGTGGTCACAGTGGCTGATGATCAGTTAATCAAGTGCATTTGATTAGCAGGACCAGGCTGCTATTTAATTCTCATGGAAGCTGTAAGGGGTGCTTAGTTTAAACTTTCTTTTTCATGGGACAGCATGACTTATTACGCCTCTAATTTTTTTGTTTTGCTTTTTACACAATATCTGTAAAAGGAAAAGCCTATAAATAGACAAACTGGTGGTTATGTCAATTACTGCATGTTTAGAGAAGATATTCCTTTAATAGTCCCACAGCGGGGA
>VUQH01078683.1:0-10452 GCA_015106775.1 Etroplus canarensis
ACGCACAGAGAGTCTCCAGTTTCTCTGAATTTTTTGATGATGTTATTCACTGGAGATGATGAGAGTGTCAAAGCCTTTGCAATTTGACGTTGAAGAACATTGTTTTTTAAGTATTCCACAATCTTTTACGCACTCTGTCACAGATCGGAGAGCCTCTGCCCATCTTTACTTCTGAGAGACTCTGCCTCTCTAAGACATCCCTTTTATAGCTAATCATATTACAGACCTGATATCAATTAACTGAATTACTTGCTAGGTGTTCTCCCATCTGAATCTTTTTGAACTTTCTTGCTTTTTCAGCCATTTGTTAACCCCTGTGCCAACTGGTTTAGGACCTGTAGCAGGCATCAAATTTGAAAAGAGCTCATTTTGTGGATGAAGGTGTACAATTTCCCAGTTTGAACATTTGTTATGTTATCTATATTCTATTGTGAATAAAATATTGACTCATGTGATTTGAAGGTCTTTTACTTTTCATTTTGTTCAAATTTAAAGAACGTCCCAACTTTTCTGGAATTTGGGTTGTAATACTAATGTGGTATCAAGGAGCCCAAGTTGTGCCAAAACAATATCCCCCACACTATTATACCACCACTCCCAGCCTGAAATGTTGACACAAAGAAGACTGGATACATGCTGTCATATTGTTTATTTTATTTTGTAAATGTTAAAAATGTCCCAACTTTTATAGAATTCGGGTTGTACATCCCATGACTCAACAGATTGTTGAACCACCTTTAGGAGCAATAACTTAAACTAATCTTTTTCTGTATGACTTCACCAGTCTTTCACGTCATCATTGTGGAGGAATTTTGGCCCAGTCTTCAGTTCATTGAGGTTTGCAGGCATCAGTTCATCCATAGCTCTTTTAAGGTTCTACCACAGCAAAGCAATCATGTTGATGTCTGCACTAGTCCATTGCAAAACCATGACTGTTCTCTTGTAGATTTGCTCGAGTGTTTGCTCCATTGCATGACCCGATTTCAGCCAAGCATTAACTTTTAGATCAGCGGTCTCACATTTGTCTCTTAAATATTTTGGTATACAGAGGAGCTCATGTTCAATTCAGTGACTGCAGGTGTCCAAGTCCTGCGGCTGCTCGAGAAATCAAAAACATCACACTCCACCAAAGTGCTTTACAGTCATGAGGCGTTTGTGCTGATATGCTGTTTTTGCTCAACATTATGACCACACATCTCCACATTCGTCTCATTTGTCCAAAGGACATTGTTCCTGATGCCTTGTGGTTTGTTCAGATGGTTCAGTCTTTTTCCAGGTACATCTCAAAAAATTAGAATATCATGAAAAAGTTAAGTATTTCTTGTCACTCATTTCAGAAAAAAAACCCATATATTATATAGATTCATTATACATAGAGTGAAGTATTTCAAGCCTTTATTTCTTGAAATTTTGATGAGAATGGCTTACAGATAATGAAAACCCAAAATTCAGTATCTCAGAAAATTAGAATATTAGATAGGATCAATAAAAAAGGATATTTTAAACAGAAATGTCAGGCTTCTGAAAAGTATGGTCATTTCTATGCACTCAATACTTGGTTGAGCCTCCTGCATCAATGTGGCGTGAAATATTTCACTCTATATGTAATGAATCTATATAATATAGGTTTCACTTTCTGAAATGAGTGACAAAAATTTTGAACTTTTTCATGATACTCTAATTTTTTTAGATGTACCTGTACTGTCATGAACTTTAACAAATAACATGCTACCTGTAGCTCTGGGTGATTTTGCAATTTCTCTGAACACTGCGCAGTATGACCTTTATTTACTTTGATGACCAGTCCTGGGAAGATTGTTACATTATGCTGCAGACCAGCAAACTGCCAAAACCTCTGTTTTTACAGACATGGTCACACTAGGTGATGATCAATTAATCAATTGCATTTGATTAGTAGCACCTGGCTGCCACTTACTTTCTTGATTCTCATAAATGTAATAAGGGTACACTTAGTTTTTCAAAGCACTATGTGCAGCCCTGTGAAAAGTTTCTTTTTCGCAGATATAGGGTTGTCAGCACTGTAATGCTAATGTATAGATGTTTAGCATGTGATTAAAATGTTAAAACAATGCTAATATTTGCTAAATAGCATTCAATGTAAAAAGTGTAATGGGAATGACATTAGATCTTGCTATAGTCAGTAGGATTTATTGTCTGGGGACCATGAAGGTCTATAAAGAATGCCTGTAAAGCTACTGTTTCCTGTGAGTCTAAAAGTGAAGTCCTGAAATTAACATCAGTCAAATGAGAAGATTCTTTGCCTTTAAACCATCTGTTACTCTGTCTCTGCATCACAGCCAGCAGAGACGCAAGATGGTGAATCAGCTTTCGGATCAGACAGCAGCTCAGTTTTGGACTGGAAGCCTTCTGAACCAATTAACGTTAGCACACCCCATGCACCAACAACAACAAGAAAGGCCCTCAGTGCCATCTGTGTTCAGGTAAGCGAAAAAAAATGAGAGAAGCTACAAAACATAAGGGGTAATATAAGAGTGAGAGATGTTTTCTATTGTAACAAAGGTCAAAAAGGGATAGATGAAGGACAACTTATTTTATTTAAACTAAAAGGGTACGATTTCTTTTAAATTTGGTATTATTATTTAGCAATATCAGTAGAGTTTGTGACCCTTTGTCCAAACTTTTCCACAATGTGAAAATTTCAAAAAAAAATTTTGATAGCTAACATTCAGCTATTCAAGCTGAAGAAGGTAAATCTTGTTTTTTGCTTATTAAAAGACCTGTATTCTGTATACTGCCTATAGCTGGTACGGCGTTAGGGTTGTTATGTAGGAATCATCACTAAATGAACTGATCATGAGAAAAAAATACTAATAAGACATGGGGAAACTGCAAAATAATCAGTGCTGAAGACAAAATAGATTAAACATGAAGTAAATGTGCAGAAATAAAATATTGTCAGCTTATCAAGGTTGCATTAGTAGTACTGGTAAATTCCTTGTCTTCTGGTGAACAGTATCTCTCTCTGCAGAAAGAAGACAAGGACAGCACTGACCTGGGCTACATGACATCAGAGAAGGCTTACAGGATTGTGTTAGCTGGGGATGCTGCAGTGGGAAAATCCAGTTTCCTGCTTCGCCTCTGCAAGAATGAATTCAAAATGAACTCCAGTGCAACTCTGGGTGAACTGGTTAAACTAAAACCAACTCTTTGTTAATGTTTAATTAGAACAACAGGCTTTTTATTCTCTTGTTCTCCCTTCTGTGACATGTTAAACTATTTCCAAAGAAATCTTGAAAATAAATGCTTGGAGTAAGTGTCAGCTGACCCATTAATGATTAATTTTTGTACGCTGAAATGACATAGGTAAACATACTATAATATTCTGATCAGCTGCCACTGAGCATGGATACAGCTGTTTAATATTGTTTTGCAAAATGATTTTGTTTTTTTGTTACCTCTTTGATTGACTTCTTCATGTTTTCAGGAGTGGATTTCCAGATGAAAACACTAATTGTAGATGGAGAGCCTGTTTTACTACAACTCTGGGACACCGCAGGACAGGAGAGGTATGTGTTAGTACAGATGTTATTATTATTATTATTATTATATGTATTTGGTTCCCTTACAATAAAAGGTACTTTATTAGTGGAGAAAATGAGGTTCATATCTGTGTAGTTTGAGCCATCTTTTGTGGTCTTCTCAGGTTTCGCAGCATTGCCAAGTCTTATTTCCGCCGGGCTGATGGCGTTTTGTTGCTGTATGACGTCACCTGCGAGAAGAGCTTCCTTAATGTTCGAGAGTGGGTGGATACGATAGAGGTAATGCAATACCCTCTCTTGCTATAATGTTACAGACTGACACACTTTGTATTGACTTGCAAGGATTTTGCAGATGCAGGAAACCTGCACAATATATTTTAAAAAGCCTAAAAACATCCGCTTCTATTTTTTAATAGCAATACATGCTGGCAGTATTTTTGTTATCATAAGACATTTTTATTTTAAGGTAAAACTTAACTACTTTGCTTGTTTGTCTTTGTTTACATGCAGCCGATACGTAAGTGTTGCATAAGCATACACTGTTGGTGATGTGCTGTTCTGTGATTTATTTTGTGTGTTTTTTAAAATATTCAGTCACTGGTTGTCTGATCTGTTGTTCACGTCAAATCCAAAGTTTAAATCTTTATTAGTTCAGTTAATTTTTTAGCAATTTATTAATATCATTTTTTTATCAGTTTATAGTGTTCATTGTTTTTATTCTGTTCTCCCTATACAAACATACAACAGCACAGTTTACAGTATTATGTTTTTTTTGTCTTTTATTTGCCAGGATGTGTCCCATGAGGATATTCCTATCATGCTTGTGGGTAATAAGTGTGATCTTAGACAAGATGGAGTTAACTGTGTTCCTACTAGCTATGGAGAAAAACTGGCCATGGTAATTACAAATAAAAAGAAATTTGCAGTCATGTGAAAAAGAAAGTACACCCTCTTTCAGTTGTATGGTTTTACATACCAGGACATAATTAAAAATAACCTGGTCCTTAGCAGTTTCTAGCATTACTTAAATCTAACCTCAGGTATAAAACAACACACAACAGAGTCCGCTGTGGGATTATTTATTTAACAAAAATGTGTGAAAAACAAAGTACATCTCAAGATTCATTAGCATGTAGAACAACCTTTAGCAGCAATAACTTGAAGTAATGGTTCTTTGTATTACTTTATCAATTTCTCACATTGTTCTGGAGGAATTCTGGCCCGCTCTTCTTTTCAGTTTTGCTTCAGTTCATTGAGACTTGCAGGCATTCATTTATGCACAGTTCTCTGAAGGTCCTGCTACAGCCTTTCTATCAGGTTGATGTTTGGAATTTGATTTAGCTATTGCAACACCATGATTATTTCTTTTTCAGCCATTCTGTTGCAGATTTGCTTAGGGCCAGGCATCTTCACTTTTGTCTCTCTCTTTGTCCAGAGGACAGTGTTCTAGAAGTCTTGTGTTTGTTCAGATGCAACTTTACAAACATAAGCTGTGCTACATGACAATTTTTCTAATTGTACTGTCATGAACTTTAATGCTAATGTCATACTAACTGAGGCCTGTAGAGTCTGAGATTTTGCTTTGGGTTTTATTTTTTTTTTACAGTTTCTCTAAGCATTTTCAGTCTGAGCTTGGGGTGAATTTGCTGGGATATCCACTCCTGAGAATATTGGCAACTGTCTTGAATATTTTCCACTTGTGAATAAGCTTCCTCACTGTAGAATGATGGGCTTTGGGTTGATTGGAAATGACCCTATAACCCTTCCCAGAATGATGGGCAACAGTGTATTGACACACACCTAAATGCTTGATGCTTGAGGTGGTCACACTGGCTGATGATCAACTAATCAACCACATGTTGTTAGCAGCACCTGGTAGCTACTTTCAATTCCCATTGAAGCAGTAAGAATATACTTTATTTTTTACACACTGCCTCTGCATTTTGGCTTAGTTTTTGTCAAATAAATATGGCACAGTGGAATATGTGGGGTGTTATTTTTCATCTGAGGTTGCACTTACCTAATTTTAAGACCTGCTAAGGACCAGATGATTTTTATGATGTTCCGATGCTTAAAACCATAGAACTGAAAGAGGGTGTACTTTTTTCACGACTGTATCTTACAGTCCACAATACTGTGATTTTACAGCTGTTACA
Organism: Etroplus canarensis; assembly: GCA_015106775.1. Lineage (NCBI taxonomy): Eukaryota > Metazoa > Chordata > Actinopteri > Cichliformes > Cichlidae > Etroplus > Etroplus canarensis. The sequence goes on from VUQH01078683.1 coordinate 5,678, forward strand.
CCTCTAACTCTTATCTTCATGTAATTCCAGTATAAATCTAAGTTGTAACCCTTAATGTAAAGTTATGTCTGGCAGTAAACAAAACTAGTGAAAGATAAATTACTTTGTGTACTACCCAACAGACATACAACACTCTGTTCTGTGAAACTAGCGCCAAAGATGGTTCCAACATCCTGGAAGCTGTGCTGCACCTGGCCAGGTGAGATCAGCTGTTACAGGCAGCTGAATATTCAAAAAAACTGTGGAAATTTTGACTTCTACATAATGATGTAGTTTTTAATCAATTTAACAAAAAATGCCTTCATGAGTCATACATAAAATTCTGAAATGAGGTGATAGCCTGTCATGTGCCATACGTTTAGTAGAACAATTTAAAGTATGAGCTTTTTTTTTTTCTTCCCCTCTTCTCTTTTTTCCACCACACAGAGAGGTAACGAAGCAGGCTACTTTTGAGGAAAAAAGTCACTTTCAGTCACTGCCCAGTTTAGATGCTCCAAGGAAACAACCGAAGTTCTCCTGCTGCACCTAATCAGACTCATCAGAGCTGAATCTGCACATTGGACTTAATGTGACCTGTGCACATGTGAACCCAGGATAACAAATGCAGAACCAGATCAAATCATCATTGTGAATAACCACAAATGGTTTACATATGGATTAAGTGGATGAAGTAAGAATGAAGAGAAGAAGTTACAAAAGATTGTCCACAACTTCACATCAGATCTTTTTATTGAAGAAATTTACAAACATGATGGTTTGAGCTGAAGTTTGCAACCACTACATTTTTGAACATCAGTATAGACTTCTTGTCATGTCAAAGTTTTTGTTTTACTAACCACATTCTCTGGTGAGTTTCCTTTGACTTACTGTGGTCGGTATGATTTATACAGTTTGACAGACTGGCACTGCCAAATGACAGGATAATGAGAGGTTTAAAAGTGAAGCCAAGTAAGTGAATATGCTTGTAATATTTGTATGTAATGTTAACAAATTAAATACGATAGAAGACAGAAAGTTAGTTTAGTGTGAGTTTATGATGAAAAAGTAAGTGGAATAAGAACAGATTTTTATGTAGCTCTGCCATTAACTGTAGCTCCCATCTAATTACATCTAAGCTCAGTTATCTTCGTTGTATGTACTGTTTTTGAAATGACATCTGAAGCATGTTTGTTGTCTGAAAAGAATTTTTCATTTTTGTTGTTAACACCTACCAGCATTTTAGAATTTATTAAAAATAAAGTGCAGCAATTGCCAACATGTAAACACTAAAAATGATGGGAGGAGCAATAAATGCTCACTCATCTTTGTTCATAGATTAGATGAACAAAAGTATTGAGCCACCTACAGGTAATTTTATGACATCTAATTCTAATTTCATAGGCATAGTCTACTGTGGTGACCCCTAGCGGGAGCAACCAAAAGAAGTGTTATAACAGCTTCCACTCTTCTGGGAAGGCTTTCTACAAGATTTTGGAGTGTGTCTGTGGAAATCTTTGCCCATTCATCCAGAAGAGTATTTGTGAGATCAGACACTGATGTTGGACAAGAGGGTCTGGCACTCAATCTCTGTTCTAGTTCATCCCAAAGGTGTTCAGGGGGGTTGAGGTCAGGGCCACAGTAGTGCTGGAACAGAGAAGGGTCTTCCCCAAATTGTTCCCACAAAGCTGGAAGAATAGAATTGTCTAAAATGTTTTGGTAAGGTGAATCCTGAAGATTTCTGCTTCTCTGGAACTAAGGGACCAAGGCCATCCCTAGAAAAACAACCCCATATCATTATCCCTCCTCTATCAAACTTTGCTGTTGACACAGTACAAGCAGGTAACATTCTCCTGGCATTTGCCAAACCCAGACTCATTCATCAGTCTGGCACATAGAGAAAAGTGGTTTGCCACTGCACAAAACACATTTACACTGCTCCAGAGTCCAGAGTCAGTGTGCTTTACACCACTCCATCCAGTGCTTGGCATTGTGTTTTGTGATGTAAGACTTGCATGCAGCTCAACCATGAAGCTCCCTGTGCAGTTTTTGTGCAGATGTTATTGCTAGAGAAAGTCTTGAACTCTGCAGTTATTGAACAATTAGAAGACTGATGACTTTTACGTACTATGCATCTCAGCATTCAGCAACCATGTTCTGTAACTTTACAAGGTCTGCCAGTTCATGGCTGAGCTGTTGTGGTTATAAAAAATTTACCTTCGACTGCTCCCTTTTATTTTCCAAAAGCGGTCGCCACAGCAGATTAATCTGCATTGGTTTTACACCAGATGCCTTTCCTGAGGCAACCCTCCATGGTGATAGGGGCTTGTGTCCCCACCTGGAATTAAACCAGGGACCTTTTGCTTGTAAGGCAAATGTGTAAACCACTACGCTACCAGGGACATGAAACACTTCCATGTTGCCATAATACCACTTACAGTTGATCATGAAATATCTAGAAGGGAAGAAATTTCACGAACTGTCTTGTTGCAAAGGAATCATCCTGTTATTGGACCGTGCTCTAATTCGTCGAGCTTTTTAGAACAACTCATTCTTTCGCAAATGTGTGTAAGGCAGACTGCATTGCTAGGTATTTGATTTTGTACACCTGTGGCAATGGGACTAAAAAAAAACACCCAAATTCAATGAGTAGGAGGCGTAGCTCAATACTTTTGTTAATTTAATGTATATGTTAAACTCTGGTGCAATATCTCAACCAGTCATCTTTATTATAATGCCACAGCAGTGTTACTTTCTTCTTGTCTTCCCACTGAGGATAACTTTGTGTCAGAGATTTATATTTTAGAAAACTGACTTCTAACAGGTTCCACAAAATATTTTAATAGTTAATTTATTATCTGATAACTAATGAATTGTTGGTAAGCATCAAATAGAAGTAACAGGAAGCAGAGCATGACTATAATTCTGGAAAAATTTTAACCAACTAATTTTAAAGATCTGTTTTATTAATAACAATAAAACATATTATCTACCTGTTAAAGAACTGTAAAGGGGTCAATATGCTTCAAATAAAATGCTTGTGAGGTTCTCAAACTGTGTCTGACATCCACTTTTTATGGAGGTTGGAATTGGGAAGGCTATGTCTGACAGTTTTTATTTTCCAGTCTTCATTTCAATAACAAGTGTCATGTCAGGGTTTGGTTCTGATTTTCAGTCTATAAAAAGCACAGCTGAATAACTAATAAATGTGACTGTAGCAGAGGACCTATTGTTCAGCTGTTGTTTTCACACATTAAAAATTTGTTTCCATGTCTCTGTCAGTTAAATATGAAGTTGCTGATTGATGCCATGTGTAAAGTCTGAATAAATTTTACTGTGAATTAAAATACATCACAAACAATTTATGATGAAAATGTGATATAACAAGCTACAAGAAATCATTCTAAAGCTACTTATGTACCTTTTGGCTGCTCCCTTGTAAAAAACAGTTTATTAATTAGAAATCCATCAGTGAAAATGCATTTAAAGAATCAAAAGTGTGCACTTGAACAAATTTTTTTAAAGATTTTACCTTCTAGGTCCCTCGTTTGATTCCAGGCAGGGACACAAAACCCCCTTACCATGGAGGATTGCGTCAGGCATAAAACCTCTGCAAAATTTACTGATGCGGATTAGTCTGCTGTGGTGACTCCTTGGAAAAAATACTAGGGAGCAGCTAAAGGCACAATACTTACTTTATGTAATCTAGGCCATCAGTGTAATGAGCCTTTCCCCTAACCCAATTATCCAGGTGGATGGGTTATTAAAAAATCACCCCAATCAGAGTTGTTATGAAGGGGGAAACTATACATTAAGGTCAAGCCCATTTTTAAAAATATGCTGTAAATATGCGAGTCTTTACAGACTCGCATGTAAAATTGGCCACTTTAACATGCGAGTCTGTGGGGATTGACTCCCCATTGAAGTGAGCCTCAAGTGGCACTGCAGTGAAACTACAGTTTTTGCCACTTCCTTGCAGACTTCATTTTTCAGCTCTGGAGGTTGTTGCTTGCATAAGAGAGAGAGGGGCAAACCACACTGTGGCTCACAAAGCTTTTAATACACTGTGAAAGTGAAAAGTACAATATTACACTCTAAACGTGGTTAAGTGGAACATAAAGTTGGAAAACATTTTTAAAAAATCAGGGACACAAGCCCCTCTCACCATGGAGGGCTGTGTCAAGAAGGGCATCTGGTGTAAAATCTCTGCCAAATTACCGCGGATAATTCACTGTGGCGGAAGGCACATTTTCATTAGTCCTCAAAATTACAATGATTGAGCACTGTACTGCTATCACTACTAATACAACTGCTGCTAATGGACTTCTATCAAAACATCATCAGACAAATGGATCTGGTGATATTAGACGCAGATATTAGATCCATCCATCCGCCTGTCTGTCTGTCTGTCTGTCTATTTGTCACTCATAGTCATTCAATCTGCAGCCCCATTAAGGGCACAAAAGAGAAGACAAATCAGTAAATCAGATATTTTCTCCTTGATTGCTGCTCAAAAAGACCCTCCTGTTAGCCATACTCCCTGAGCGTCTGGAAGTGTCCCTGAGCATGGCTGTTTGAATAAATGCAACATATGTCAGGGATTTTTGTTCCCTCTTTGTGTGTGTGTGTGTGTGTGTGTAGAACTGGCACAGGTCCCTCTCTTCACCTCCCATCTGTGTACATTGTCATATGCTTGATGAGGCGAGACCACTCATTTGTCAAACAACATGTGGGGTAGCTGAGGTGGATTTGGGGTGTGTAGGGAGAAGCAGCTGAGAATTGTGTGGGTGTTTATTTGT
>VUQH01078685.1:0-22729 GCA_015106775.1 Etroplus canarensis
GATGGAGGCAGATGATCCGCTGTGGTGACCCCTAATGGGAGCAGCCGAAAGAAGAAGAAGAAGAAGAAGATGCAAAAAGTGAGGGGGTTTGACTTTTTCTTCAAGTGACTGTAGAGTGTAGAGTGAGCAAGTAATGAGTAGTTTAATTAGAATCACAATTGCTATATTCAAGTAAAGCTCTATTAATTTTACAATTTTGCTGTTGGCATGCATGAGGACAGATGATTGTGACTGCTTAGTACAGAGAGGGAGTGAGCTTCAAGAGAAATTCACCTCCTTAGAGAAAAACACTTCTTGGTAACTCTGTTTTGTTGACAGGAAGCATATCCTTTTGCTATGACCTGGTTTTGTCTGGAGTAACACTACAACTTTTGCTTCAATTCAAAGGATGGAAATTAGTCAGTAAATACCACAGAACTCTTGGCTGGCAGCTTCTTAAAGCAAAATGTTTAGCATTGTTAGGATCAGGGGCCAGAGAAAAATGAATGTTTTATATTTTTTCACTTGTTGACTACAGAACATTTGATATATGATTGAAAGGTGCCATTACTACAAGAATTTGATTATCTTCCAAATTTGTAACCTGTAGTGACTCATTCTTCACAGAATGTAAAGGACTGGCCTGTAACTGGTGGTAAGTGAATTATTAGGTGAATGGTTTACAAGGCATGTAAATCATTCACCTAGTAATGCATTGAGTGAGTCACTGATTCAGTTAGTGCTGGTTATTCTCCATAAGATAAATAACAGTATAATACATTTAACCATTATTCTCTTTATTCCTCCTTTTTCTCCTGAACCCATTCACTCATTCACCTCCACCAAGGAGTCTTTATATTACATTATTTCTTCATTCCTTACTTGTTTCCAGTCAGACAGACAGTGATTCATTTATTATGGTCTAATACATTCCAATAACAGTGATAAGTATTGTAATGAAGTGAGTTGGGACTGGGCCTAATGCTTTTTGCAGCCATATTACAGCTACAGGGACTCAGTGCAGCAAGTGAAAGCTGCTAAGCTCTCACAGACCAACACTGCCTGCAGAGACAAGGGTTATAAGGTGGTAAAGATTGGATCATCTGTTGAAAAACATCAGAGAGAATTTTGCTGGTGAATGAAAAGCATCAAATCACATCCAATAAGATGTCTGAGGATGTTCACTTGTCAACTGTCAAGCTAGGGGTTACAAACAGTCATTCAGGATTAGAGCAACAATCCATTATCTGATGTGAAATCTTAAAAACATTTTAGTAGTGACCTTATTCACACATCTGCTGATGCACTTCAGTACTGCTTCCCCCTGTGGTGAGTAGAAAAAACTTTCAGTTCAGCTGGAAAAGATTGTGTAAAGACCTAGAAACTCAAGCTATTTTTCTGTCCAGGATAAATAAGGTAACTTTTTGAAAATCTTACTTTAATGACCTGGATTGATGCAAAAACAGCCACTGCCTTTCCAAATCGCTTGCCTCTCACTTATTAGGCCACATACATAAAAACAAATGGGGGTGGGGTTACTTACAAGGGACAACAGCTGAGGAGCATCACACTATTTTTGCTTTCCGCTCATTTGAATCTCACAGAAGAGTGCCTGAGAATCTGAGCTCATACAAAGGACTGCACAATACCCTAACCAAAGTGAATGTAGGTATGGAGAACATGAGAACGAAACTACATGTTCCAAATGAGGAAGCGGCTTGTGATGCAATGCCCTTATAAAAGGGAAACATATCAGATAGATTGGAAATATACAACCCATGAGTAAATGTAAATAGCAAATGATACAACCTATGAACAAAGCCAGTGAAGACGCAGGGGTCTTCTGTATAATTTTGGTATCATGAGCAATTTTAAAGACTCAAGGAGGGCAACATAAGGAAAAATATGATATTCTATAGGATTGAAATATTTATATTGAGTGATTTGATTAATATTAAATGAGTTGTTGTTACATTCAGAAAATTACTATTTTTCCCCCAAAATAATTCTCTTGAAGGGAGTAGAAGCCACTTGAGAACTCTCTGGAAATAGGTCCAATTCACATCAGTCTATAATACTATAATACGGTATAAAACAAGACAGTAAGAGATCTCACGATGATGTCTCTTTGCATTATTGTTTAATTGTTTCTTTGTATCCTAATTAGACTGTTTCTGATGCCAGATCAAATCTTCTTAGAAGGATGAAGGATTTTTTTCAGCAAATTTCTGCAAAGGCTTTGCTGCTCATTCCACCTAAGGAAAGGTATTTGAACAGTAGGATTACAGGATACATGTCTGAATAATTCACATGAAAACCAGCAGCCATCCACAAATCAAATCAAGAAAGATTTTGAGTTACACTTATTAGAAATGTATTAGCTTTTACCCAAGATAAGAGATTGTAAATGAGTTTTAGCACATGCAGAGGATATTATTTTCTGACACCTACATTTATTTGAAAAGTAACTTGTTACCTCTGGGTTACCAGAAAAAGCTCCTCCTTGGATGGACCCTTCTGTCTGAGCGTCACTCCATGCACTTCAGTCCAGTCCCCCTTTCTGTCCCACATTCACTATCCCGCACACAAACACACACACACACACACACACAGCGCCAGACGCTTATGCAAATAGTCTGCCTGCCGCTCCTACTGTAGCACTACTTTGTAGAGGGGCTTGAAGAACTCTCGCATGCTGCTTGAGGTTTTTTTTTTTGTAAAAAAAAAAAAAAACTTTTGTGAAGTTGACAAGAGTGTTTCAGGATTTTCCTCTAAGGTGACAACTTTCTTGGGATTTTACTCCAAGTGTCGGACCTAATAGGCGGATAATCTGCATAACTTGCGTCTCCATTTCCGAACCGTTCAGATGGATTCAAATCAGCGTTTGACAGGCCAAATGAATAACTCCAGTCAATAATTCACTCCTCCACAGGACCAAAGCCTTTCAAGGTATGCTGTGAACCATGCGGTAAAACAATCTAATTATCTTGAATGGGTCTTGCCGTGTGGCATGATTTACTTGAAGCTGAAAAGCCCTCTTAGGTATGGCTTATTTAGCTGGTCTTTTGAATTTAAATGTTTAACGCGAGTTGTTGCGCCAGTGTGAGAAAAGATGAGGGGTGGGGGTGGGAGAAGTTTACTGGAAAGTTTTCTTCAAGGTCTGAATTCTTCTGTTGCGCCCTTTGGTTTAAACTTTGATTCATGGCATGCGCACTTGGTTATATGTTTAGGTGTGCGGTGCTCCAGCATGGCTGTATGGCTGTAAGACTGGAGGTTATCACTGTGGTACCTGCTTGAGAGAGAGGGAGAGAGAGTGATTTTGGCACAGGTCGTTGTGGTGATTTTAGTACGCTTTGCTTCTCTGTATTCTTCTCTAGTTCTCTTTTCTCTTACGCAGCGACACTGTAGCGTCTCTTCCAGTGAGTGAAGATGTATCGGAGCGTGCTGGCAGCTACGCAGGCTCTCCTGGTGCTGACACTTGTTGTACCCAAGGGCCAGTCCTGCCCCAAGAGCTGTAACTGCTACCAAGCCAGCGAAGTCCACTGCACCTTCCGCTCTCTTCTTGCCATACCTCCCGGTCTGCCCGCGCACACACAACGCATAAACTTAGGGTATGGGAACACACATGCATACAAAACATGCAAGCACTAAAGTGTTATGTTATAGAGGCTGGAGCCTGGAATTAGCTGTTAAAACTAAGTTGAAGCAGCAAACAAGGAAATAGTATCTTTACTTTTTAAGCATTCATGTCTCGGTTGCCTGCTCTCTTGCAGGTTCAACAGCATCAGCAGGCTCCATGACAGGTCTTTGGCTGGGTTAAAGAAGGTGGAGCTTCTGATGCTCCACAGCAATGACCTCCATCATCTTCCAGATGGAGTCTTCAGAGATATGAAATCACTGCAGGTAAATGGAAAGAAGAGCAACAAAAACATGCACCACATCTCCAACCTTTCTTTTTTGGGTCAGTCTAATTAAAGAAACAGGGAGTTTAATTCAAATCAAAAACAGTGGATGGCCATTATGTAGGGCAGCTATAAAAAAATGCTGTGCAGGCGTCATTTTCTGGCATTGGAGTTAAGACATGATTCCACAGAAGCTTTTGCTTCATGTTTTTAAATTCATCTTCACAGGAATGCAGTAGACCTCTAAAAGCAGCAATAGCACACTAACTACGAGAGAAGATAATATTTAAACTGCTTGGCAGAGAAGATTTCTGTTTCTAATATAATCAGTAATGCAGGGTTATCAAGATAAATAGTGTTTGTCAGAAATGTTTGCTGTAATTTAGAAAGGATGCTACACTGATAAATGTTCCTAAATGCAGTCATACTGTTGAAAAACTGATTCATTAGTTAAAGCTTTAATCTGTGAAGAAGTATGAAATTAATACATCAAAATGAATAGTCACCATTTCAAATGTTCACATTTTCAGCAGTTTTTTTTTTTGGCTAATTTCTGTGAAAGTAATGCATAATTTATTTGCCATCATTCTTTTCACTGCTTAGTGACAGGAAACACACTGGACATTTTAGCAGCAACCTGGGGGCAGAGTTAGCAGTCCGTGGGGAAGTGATATTACTCAACTAGCAATTGTTCCCTTCATCTCCCAGGCAGATGCTGATATATTTGCCATTCTGTGATAATAGTATCCATATTTCCATGTGCTGACATCTTCACATGCTTGATCTGCCAGCTCTTGGAACTCTTCCAGCTAAGTAGCCTCACTGGAGGGTAGATTTAACGTAAGCCTCGCAGAAACAAAATTCCACAACCTGATTTTCATGGTGCGCCTTCTTAAATTTCTGGTGGGTTCTTCACACATGGCTGGAATAGCAATAGTTTCCTTACAGCCTTCTTTTGGGGATAAACGGCTAAATTTCATATTTGGAAAGCTGTAGACCCCTACTTGTAGAATATCCTTTTAGTTTCCCCTGCTTTGATCAGACTCACAGCATGAATATATCATCTGGATATGCTGTGGGCTATTTTTTAGTAAACTTTTTCTGGAAATATTTCCTTGTATTTTAAAATATTGCCCAGGATCCCCCTCAGTCATTTTTGCTTACAGAGAATTTTTACCCAACTCTTCATTCTCAGTAGATTCCAGAATGTAGTGTCCAGTGACGGACTTATGACTGTAGCATGGATTTTATTTTTAATCAGCCTTAGATGTCTGTACTTCTAATCCTTCATTTCTTCTGCTCACTTCATTTCCTCCACCCCCACAGATACTAAAGCTAAGCTATAACAAGCTGAGAGAGATCTCTTCATCTCTGACCTTCTCTGGCCTGACCTCACTGCTGCGCCTGTATTTGGATCACAACCTCCTCCAGCACATCCACCCCCGGGCTCTGCTCCAGCTGCCTAGCCTCAGGCTGCTTCGTCTGCAAGGGAACAGGCTGCATCAGTTGCACCCTCACACTCTATGCACACTGTCCCTCCTGAATACATATTACTTTTCCACGCTTAGGTGAGCTTTTACACCTAATGCATACAATGTAATAATCAGTTTTTGGGGAATTTTGGTTTTAAAAGTAATGTTAGTTGGTTCTGCTGGCAATTATCAGAATTAGTACACCGCAGCAGTGACTCAACTTCAGTCCAATCAGTCAACTTCATTTGTAGTTTCTCAACAAAAGTGATCAGTGTATCCTAAATAAACTGTGCTGTTGTGACAATCAACGTAAGAAAAAAATGAAATGGTCTGATTTATGAAAATGTAAAACACTTTCAAATTGGTTAGATTTCCCAAAGCAAGACATAATAATGTGATAAGTGATTGACTGAACCTAAAGCTAAAACAGCAGCTCCTTTCCCTTTTCTTTTACACTCATGTAACTATAATAGAGTATAAACATATATAACTTGACTTTGATTCAGCCTCAAATTTCTCTCTCTCTCTCTCTTCAAATCACTCTTTTTTGGCTATGTTCTCTCCTCCTTTAGACACCTAGACATCTCCAACAACAGTCTAACCACTCTGCCCAAAGAAACCTTAGCAACAGCACCTCTGCTGGAGACTCTTGTGTTGCAGGCTAATCCGTGGAGTTGTGACTGTAGGATGAACTGGTTTCTTACTTGGACTCTGGCTCACCCAGGTGACTGCCATTTCTGAAAAAAAAAAAAATCTTCCCTTTTTTGTTTTGTCTCCAATGTGGTAAGGAGAAGAAATAGATAAGGAGATAAGGTGAGAAGGAACACAGGAAATAGACTCAGAAACAAGATTCATTTTTTGATATTTCCAGTGTATAATCAGAGACCAAGAGCTGCATGCCAAATCCATCCATTTTAATACATCTCTTTTTTTTTATCATAATACATCTGACCAGCACCACCCTCCACCTGCTTTTTGTCACGCATTCATCATTGTTTCTCCACATTATCTTCCACTCTGTCTTGTGGCTGTTATTAAGATATGAAAAAAAGCTGGACCATGAAATGTGGCTCATTGAAATGCCAGACTTAACCTGCCATGACTAATCCATGATGACAGCACTGACGTGTGTCCACTGAAATATAGGCTAATGATTGCTGTGTAGTAATGAAGTGATGCATATATCTGATTTATGAGTAAACGAAGTAACCATACCTAATTAGTAAGAGATATAAAGTGTAATGAATGCTTCAAATAAGCTGGCATGACTAATAAATGACTGTAATATCCAGTTATATGTTAAAATGTGCTCCAATGTATTTGTATAGCCACTGTGACATTAGATATAGTAAGTCTGATTTTTTGTGATATAATTTTCTCTGTCTCACTGTTTCAATTAGGCTTGATGAAATGTCCCCGTGGCCCTCATTGTCCAGTCTGTGCCTCCCCCAATTCACTTCAAGGGCAGGGCTTGCTTGAGCAGACTGCTTTATCGTGCAGTTCACCAGTCATCCCCTCCCCAGGAAAAGAGACACCTTTGGAGATGGAACTTGGTGAAATCAAATCAAGTGAGACCTTCAGAGAGCCTTTAGGCAGTGCCTCTCTGGGTCTGTCTGACCAGCAAGGATACAGTGTTGATCTGAGTTGCAGCATCACTCAATCATTCAACTTCCAAGATATTGCTCCTCCCCCAGATCTCTCCCTGTCCTCATCTTCTCCTCTTCCCCTTGCTCTGTCACTCTCTCTGGAGTGCCCTGTGGAGAAACCAAGCTATGAGAAACTTTGGAGGATTCTGGCTTACTACAGTGAAACTGCAGTTCGCCTCGAGAGGGAGATCATGCTGAGCAAATCCCCAGCATTGGCCTACCGCTATAGGCAGGCAGCACAAACAGATGGATACTATCACACTGGAGTCAAAGCTTCTGTTAAAGCCAGACCACAATGGTTGCTACAGCCAGCTATTAGCATCCAGCTAAACAGAGCACAGTCTAATGGACAAAAAGTTCAGCTTATATACTCAACAAGAGTTTCTGCTCATCTTGACCCTACCTTTCATCTCTCAACATCCTCTGCTGCTTCACACCCTTGGGTGCTGATTTCAACTAATACTACCACAGCACTGGCAGCCGTAGCGGGCAGTAAAGTAGAGCTATCCTGCCCACTTCTCACTTCTGGAAACCCCAAAGCACAATGGATTCTCCCAGATGGATCTGAGCTCATCTCTCCCTCTAGCAGCCTAGATGGCAGACTCCGGGCTGCAGGCTCTGCTTTACTTCTACAAAATGTACAGATCTCAGATTCTGGAATTTACTACTGCATTGCAAGGTTGGGGCGAGATGTAGATGTTCTTCCTCTGCGCCTGGCAGTGGAGGAGTCCTCTGTTCCACCCTCAGGAGAGCAAGTGGGCCCCCCTGTCACAGGAACAGTTGGGGAACCTATCAGTCTGCCTTGTACGATATCTGGTTCGCCAGAGCCTTACATAAGCTGGATTTTACCAGATGGAAATGTGGTTCATCAAGGACTTGCTGTATTGGGTGGGCTCACCATAGAATTGAATGGCAGTCTCTCTCTGCCTAACCCCTCCCTAAGGGATGCTGGTCTTTACCGCTGTATTGCAGTCAACCAATACGGTGAAGACTCGCTGTCCATGCAACTCATATTAAAACCACAACATATCCCTTCACTTAGAACTTCATATCCCAGAGGACCACAGTCTGCTGCTGGCCGGTCAACCAGGATAAGAGCTCCTTTATTACGTCAGGTGGACGAAGGATCAGGGGATGGAGAAGAAGAAGAAGAAGAGAGAAATCTTGTTGGGAATAGGAAGCAACAAGTGTCTTTTCATGAACCCCTGAACAGACGTTATCCAACTGGAAAGCCACGAAGACGTGGACCTGTACGAGAAGGCCCCCTAAGAAGAGGTGGAGGACCTGTTTCACCCACTGACCAGAGAAGAAACCGCTTTGAGAACAGACATAGAGTTAGCACAAGCAAACAAAGGATACACCCTCAGAAATGGGCTGCCCTTTTGGCTAAGATACGTCAAAAGACTGCTCACACTAATAGCAGCCAACTTATCACGACACAAAAGACCACAGTTGCACCAGTCCAAGAAAGCAAACACAAGGTCAAAACAGAGCATGAGGGAGACGATGATTTAGAAAGAGGTAGACCTCATGGAGAAGTGGAAGTAGAAACTGAAGGGTCATCTATTGATGATACAGTTCTACAAGAGGAAGAGCTACAGCCCATTCAACCTGGTGACACAGAAACACAGATAAAAACAGAGACAAAAATAGATAATGAAACAGAGACTGAGACAGAGAAAGATACAGAGAGGCCAATAGAAGAACAGATGGAGAATGAGGCAGAGACAAACATGCAGACAGAGAGGCCAGGTTCAGAAACACAGACGGCAGCAAACCCAGTCACACAGAAAGAAGCAGTCACATCTAATCCAATGTCAGGAACAAATGAAATTGTCCCAGTACTAGTTGAAGGAGATGAGCGAGAAGTGAACCTCGGTCCATCAAGAACTACACCACAGAATCCTCGACAGCGGCTCCTCCCTAATTTGGTTCCACACGCTCGGCCTCAAAGCCCTTGGAATTCACGCAGGAAGATTGGACAGCGAAGACGAATCATCAACAGGCCCAGGGTGCGACTTTTGACCCCACACCAACCTCTCCTGGACCCTACAAAACCCAGGACCCCAATTGTGACACTTGACACTACTCCAAATCAAGTCAATGTGTTGTTGCTGGTGTCAGGACCCACATCTCCAGTGATTTATGTTAAGACAACTCCAAGTGGTGTTGCTCTGAATCCTCCTGACTCTTTAAGTATGTCTACTTCAAAATCTTCCTCACCCTTACAGACTCCCTTCTCCTCCTGTACAAGCACATACACACCTACAGATATAATGACTCACTCAGGCAAGAGACCAGACAGTGAAGAGACACCAGACACTGAAGAGTCCACTCTTTTCAGCACACTAGCACCCACTCATTCTAATTTTGTCATTTCAGAAACACAGGTGCCAGACACACATACCTTTACACATAGTATACAGACACCCACAGAAACACAAGCAGCCCTAGGCAAATATGTTGACAGACCCCCAAACAAACACAGTGAAGAGCTAGGGAAGAATTTTGTGAGTGTACCGTATGAGTCTACCACTCCAGAGGCTCACTTCTCCATTGTTTCCTCAGTTCCCAGTGCAGCTGTTTCAAAAATCACAACAACTCCTTCAGTTGTCCCTAAAAAAGTTCATTCTAGTACCACTGTTGGCAGCTCTAAAAGTACATCTACTACTGTGACTAATGATGACATGCTTCCCACAACAACTGCAATTAATCCTATGACTACAAGCCCCACCATGTCTGCTAGAACTATTATTCAAACATCTATTGTTACCAGACGTACCGCATCTGCTTCTGCCTCTACTATTACCACTGCCACAACACCTATTCTTACATCTGCTACTCCCACTACTGTTTCTATACCTGTAACCTCTACCACTAAAATAAATCTCAATGATTATACTTTCAGTACAGCTGCTGATACTAGCACTACTACTACCAGTAGTTCTACAATATCTTTTAATGTTATGCCCAGAATTCCTAACCCTCTGTCTACTGCTACTACTTTTATGACATCTAAAACTACTACTACTGCTAGTAGTAGTACTACTCCTGCTTCTACAACTACAGTTTCAGCCAAAATTCCTTCAACTTTTAGGGCAGCTACATCAAGCTCACTTTACAGTACTAGCACAGCAATGGCATCAAAAAATACCAAAACATCATCCAGGGAGAGGCCAAGAGTCAGCCAAGTTGACCCCAGAGAGAGGCTTGCTTCTGGTGCGCCAAACCAGCGTCAGCCCCCCACTGACTGGAAAAACCCCGGAGCTAATTCGATTCCAGATTCGCACAGCAGCAGGTCTAACTGGTCCCCTTCGCTCCCTGTCACTCCTGGGGTGAGTCCAAATGAATTCAAATAACATTTCTATCTTGTAGGCTGTGCTACCCAAAATGGGTTTTAAAGCAAGCACATACACACACAGCACAAAAAGACACAGCAAAAAAGAGCCAAGTCAGGACCACCATTTGTTCTCTCTTTGCAATTCAGTTGCAAATTTAATGTTTCCTCTTTTTTCTTGCTTTTAGTCATTTAGTAATTTATGCAGTTGGCAATTTCTTTAAGTGCACTTTTAAATGTCTTTTACCGTTTATATACACACAACCGACATTAAAATTTATTTTCTAAGTGAGTGCTGACCCAGAAAAAAAACAACACACATGTACACTCTCACACTGCACCCAAATGTGCAAGCCCTTGGGGCAAAAGCTTAAAAAAATTGCACACTAGATCTGCAAACAGTCTAATCTGCATCCACATGACATGCAATAAAAACTAAAGGATGTTTATGACAATTCTCCAATTTCATGGATTCTCCAGAGCTTTGACAGAGTTCTAAAGAAAAAAAAGAAAAACACATGTTCCACAATCAATAGTATCATGTGTTTTGAGAGCCTAATCCCCTGGGATTTAAAACAATCAATTGTTAATTAATTCCCAAGTATTGTTGGCAAGCCTCAGTGGACCAAACTTCTGGGTCCACCAACAATGAGTCATTCTAAGTCTAGGATCACTGTAATGCTATGTTGAATTTGCAGTCTAATTCCACAATATTGCTTAAAATTTTTTCTCAGTATTCAATAAAACATGAGCGATTAGTAGCATTTCACAAACTGTCAGTTTTTGAATTAGCCTCTTCGAATACAACTTTATATACTCATCCATAACTCCACAATTATGTTTTGATTTGTCTAATTGCTGCATAGGTTGTTGAAAGTCCTCCAGTCGCAGGCTATTAGATTTAAAAAATGAAATTCAAAGACCAACATAACTCAGCAACTTTACAAGTTGAAAATGTTTCAGTGGTTAATTCCATGTCTTTGAAGGTGTAACTATTTCCAGGAGTCAAATTCAATTCATTGTTACATTATCTGATGATATAATGTGTATTCATAGACTCCAGTTGTGAGATCCAGACCGAGGATTGCAGACCCACACATTAGGGCAGTATCATTCCCAGCAGAGAGCACTGCCAGGCTGGCTTGTGAAGCTCAAGGAGAACCAAAACCCTCCATCACATGGACCAAGGTCGCTACAGGTGTGTACATTGCAGCATGCACTAATTTAAAAATATGCTAAACAAAGCACCATTAGCTACATCATAAATATGTATAAATCAGGGAAAAGTTTTATCTTCAGTTAACATATGTACCTATGTGAAAACTACTGGCCCATTAAATCTGGTTTATGGGCTGAGAAAACTCAGAAACCTGCATCTTGGAACAGACACCAGGCTGGTACTTTCCATTTTGTTGGGAAACACAGCAGAGCTTATTTATCATCCAAGAATACATTACATAAGTGTATATATCTGTAATGTGTATGGTCAAAAACTGCTGACTTTTAAAACAGAATAATTAAAGTTCTGACTTTACATTCTGAAGTCACTACTGCTAAAGGGAATTAATCTGAGCTTTAGTATTTACTATGAATGAATATTGACACATTTTACCGTAATAAAAAAACTCATTAACAACCAACATTATACACTGGCATGGGCACAATAGGCTTTTCTCTAGCTTGCCATGTGGGAAAGACATTGCAAGCAAGTAATGGAACATTTGTGCACTGCATCACTGACTTTACTTCACACCGTGCCATTTGGTGTGCCCCTGTTCCGCCTTTCCTCTCCGTCTCTTACTCACCCTCTAACTTTCTTTCCTCACTCTGTTTGCTCATTGCTGCGCTTTCTGTCTGTCTATCTCTTTTAATCAGGAGCAGTGATGTCAGTCCACTCCAGGGCTCAGCGTTTTGAGGTCCTGCCAAATGGCACCCTTGTTATCCAGAATGTTAAGCTGCAGGATAGGGGCACATACATCTGCAGTGCACAAAGTTTCCTGGGTCGTGATAGGTGAGGTTACTAATGTGAATTATGCATGCAGCATTATTGTACACCATTTAATTATAATGACCATAGGTCATAATATTTTAGTATTAATGACATAGCCCATATTAGTCTGCAATTAAATTATCGAGTAGAACGTAAATTGTGTTGCTGCCTGTTGTTTTGCTTCCACATACCAACATAAGCCTACTTAACATTTTTAAGCAGCTTGAAGACATATGCAAACCTATATATACATAAGGTGATTTATTGTCTTTCTGATTGAACCATGCACTGTATGTCTGTCTTTGGATATTTACTAAATGCATTCTAAATGTAGTGGTATTTATGTTTTGTACATTAGAAATGCTTTAAACTTTCCAACATGTTTATATATTGAGGTTTTGTCTGTCCTTCCTCTTCATGGCAGGTTGCTAACTGCCTTAGAAGTCTGGACCCGCCCCCCTCATATGAAGCTGGCTTCTTTCAGAGAAGTCAACATTCATCAGGGTGGAGAGGTGCACCTGGAGTGCCAAGCAGATGGTGTTCCCACCCCTCTACTCTCGTGGGTCTTGCCTGATCGTTCTGTCATGTCCTCTGCTGGCTCCTCCAATGGTCGAATCAGAATGGACATGAATGGAACCCTTCATATCTCAGTTACTTTACCTAGTGACCGAGGAGTGTATCGCTGCGTGGCCTCCAAC
The DNA here is from genome assembly GCA_015106775.1 of Etroplus canarensis. Lineage (NCBI taxonomy): Eukaryota > Metazoa > Chordata > Actinopteri > Cichliformes > Cichlidae > Etroplus > Etroplus canarensis. The sequence continues at coordinate 13,025 of VUQH01078685.1, forward strand.
TCAGCAGGTGCTGCCAGTGCCTCTGTGCGTGTACATGTGTCCTCATTACCCCCAGTGATACAGCAACCCAGAGAGGAACACCTGCTCTTGTCTCCAGGGAAGCCAGTTTATGCTCACTGCTCTGCCCGAGGTGCCCCTCCACCAACGCTACGCTGGCGAATCCCTGATGGGACCCTTGTTCGTCCATCCCAGTTTCTCCATGGCAACCTCTTTGTCTTGACCAATGGGACACTGCATATTCGAAAAGTTGGGCCTAAGGACTCAGGGAGTTATGAGTGCATAGCAAGTAATGCTGTGGGGACCGATAAGAGGACAGTGAGAATAAAAACTGAAGGGGGAGCAGGAGAAAGAAAACAGGGAGAAGTAATACATGAAGGGGATAAAGTTGTTGCTACTGAAAAACCATCGCCTTCATCTTCACTCATTAAAGACAGAAGTTTTACTATCCCTAGCCGGTTCTCAAATCCATTTAGCTCTGCTAAATTCTTCCCTCCTTCTCCTGTGGAAATATCCAAGACTTCGCTCACCCCAAGATTTTCTCACGCCTCTTCTTACCCGTACCAGTCTAATTCCTCTAACTCAGCCCCTGAATTGAGTAAAACTGTCACTGCTTCCCACACACACTTTACCAGTGTCAAAAAAACAAATTCTTCCTCTCTTTTCCCATCTTCCACTGTGTCAATAAATAATAATAAAGTTTCATCCAGTATAAACAGCACAAGAGTTACATTCCCTACTGACAGAAGAGCCTCTGCTGTTTTGCATCCCTTGCCCCTCTCCCCTTTCAGTCATGCCCGTATTGTTTCTACATCATCAACTATTTCTACTGTCCACCACGGGGGGATTTTGCAGCTTCACTGCTCTGTAACTGGCAACCCAGCCCCTATTATAATCTGGAGGATCCCCAGCAGGAAGCTAGTGGACATGCACTTCAGGTACAGTGAATATGAATTTTTGTATCATTACACTTGGTGTTGATTCTAATAGTAATGTATGTAACTCAAATGTCTACATTTGAATTAAAGTTTTGACCAACGTCTGAAGGTGCATCCTAATGGCACGCTGTCAGTCCAAGCAGTAACGGAGAAGGACGCTGGGGACTACCTATGTATTGCACGCAACAAGCTTGCAGATGATTATCGCCTCCTGCGTGTCTCTGTGGCCATCAAGCCTGCCAGGATCGCGACAAAACAACCACTCAATCAGATAGTGTTGATTGGCAAATCTCTGAAGGTGAGCAGAATAAAAATAAAAAGAACCTATATGTAAATCTGGCAGGAGAAAGTCTTTGAAATCTATGTTTCCAAACAGTTGGTTTCCAAATCTCCACTATTGAGATTTGGAGCTTTATTTCTTGCCAAGTTTGTAACTTTGGGACCCACAAAGTTCAAATTTCAAACTGGGATTGAAAAGCTCTTTTTATTGAGTCAAAAAGAAACAAAACCTACTGTGTCGCTACAGGCTTCTATGAATCATCAACAGTTGCTTTCAGAAGAAAGTAAAGCACACATCAATATTTAAAGGCTCAGTGTAAAATAATGTAAAATGGGTGAAATGCAAGAAACAAGGCAGTGTATTATTCTAGTATTTGTTTTATTATTTTAATTTAAGGATTTATGAGCTATACAAGTGCTTTGAAATTTCTAGTGGGTTAGATGTGTTTTAGAGTGCAGCATGCACTTGTTATTTATCATTTATAACATTTCTTACAAATTCTGCTTTCATCCTAAACAAAAAGCAACAACCTTTTTAAATGATGCATCACTGCAACACTGATCCTCTGCAGGTGGACTGCCAGGCATCAGGGGTGCCTGACCCAGCTGTCCATTGGAGCTTACCAGATGGAACCATGGTGAACAGTGTGTTGCATGGGGAAAACAGAGGAGGGCAAGGACAACAACTGACAATGTTCAGCAATGGAACGTTACTGGTTCCAGCAGTAGGCATTGGAGAAGAAGGAGAGTATACATGTTATGCTGAGAATCAAGGTGGTCAAGACACCATGAAGGTAAGAAAAGTATTTATTACTGGAGTAGAGGCTTACTTTAACTGTTTTAAATTACTTATTTAAGCAGCTCTTTCTTAGTTTTGGATAGTTGTCTTTGTCTGTTTGAGCACTTTCAAAATGAAGCTTTTAGTAATTTTAGTTGTGTAAAATCATCTGTTCATCATTTTAAGGTCAAAGTAAAGGTTATGACATCTACACCAACCTTTACTGATGACAGAAGCTACCACATCATCAAAGTACATCAGGGAGCAACTGCCAGAATTCCCTGCCAGGCTACAGGAAATCCTGCCCCTACAGTGACATGGTTTTCCCCAGCAAACCGGGTCATCCCGAAAGTTTTGGGATCTGCTTATTTTTTTGAACGAGTAGTGGTGGTTTCAGATGGAATTCTGGAGGTACGCGTGGCTCAAAAGATTGACACAGGAAACTATACATGCCAAGCGAGCAACTCAGCTGGGGAGAGGAGTAGAGTGGTTGGGCTGGAGGTGGAGACTTCTACATATGGACTGAGTGGCCAAGTTGGAGGAAGAGGTCGGAGCATTAACAGTGGGCCTGGCTCCAGATCAGGGGACAACATTAACAAAAACGGGATAATCCAGTCTGGATTTACAAGTGGAATCACAGACAAACTGGGTAGCAATAACAGCAGCAATGATGCCTATAGTAATAATAATGGGAGGATAAGAAACACTGTACCAATCAATGGTGTTAATTTAGCGATCGGTGGCTCTAATCCTGTCCTTAAGAATGATAGTCAAAATGGATTTAACAGGCTTGTAAGTGGAATTACAACAAAACTAAGTACTGGCGTAACCAGTGTTGGGGTGAACAGTGCAAGGAATATAAGCACTGAAGCAGATAATGCTGGGATTAATAGAAATAGACCTGGTATTAAAAACAACAGTAATAGTGTAGGTGACAGTCATGGCACAGTTAGAGAAGGTATTGTTGAAAGGAATCCTGGGATGAATATCAATGAAATCATTGCAGGAAGGGCTAGTAATGGCACTACTACGAGAGGAGAAAATGGCGGGGTAACTGGTATTTCAAGAAATGCTGGAGGCTTTACTAGCAGTGAGTCTAATAATGCAGTTGGGACAAGCACACTCAGAAGAAATGGTTTGAATAGAAGTAGTAATCTAGGAAGGATCAATGACAGCAGAAGAAATAGTGGTTTGTTAAGTAGTAATGCAGATGCTAAAAACTCCACCAACACTGTGCTGGGTGTAGGAACAGCAGTGAAGCAGCGAGCTGTTAAAGGTCAAACTGTTTTTTTGCCATGCTCCTCCCGAAGTTCCTTTCAATCCCGTCTGTTCTGGCTTCTGCGCGGGAACGGCATGTTGCCAGCTCCTTATTATGGCAGTCGTCTCACTGTGCACAGAAATGGCACTTTAGAGCTGCGTGATGTTCGAGTGAGTGATAGTGGAATCTTGGTTTGTGTAGTAAGAAGTGAGAAAGGAGAGATGACAGTACGGGTGGAGCTGGAGGTCTCAGAGGAAGCGTTTAGACCTCCATACAGAGAAGAAAAGGTTGGTTTAACTAAGGTGCCTCACTCAAAAGATTTAGTGGATTCAGCGCAATCCTTAAGCTCAAAGCCAGTGTCACCTGTGCTTTATCCAAGAATCACAGGTACTCAAAAGCCTCTGCAGAGTGGATTGAAATTGCCTGCCACACCTCACGCAGTTGGCCCCCCATCCTCCAGTGGGCCTGTCTCAGAGCCACTGGTGAGCACTAGAACAGCACCCCTGGTGAGCATCATTAATGGGGAGACCCTTCGCTTGCCTTGCCCTCACTCTCAAACTCCTGGATACAACCGGGACACTCTCTCATGGACCACACCAAGTGGCAAGGTGCTGTCCCAGGGTGTGAGTGGCAACTCAGGCCATTATTTAGTCCAAGAAGATGGAACACTAACAGTGCATCAAGCCTCTGTGTTCGACCGTGGCACCTATACTTGCAAATCCACGAGTTATAACTCCTCCTCAGTTTCAGTCATCACAATCCCTGTTATTGTCATCGCCTACCCTCCCCGCATCACAATTGGCCCCTCCCCCGTGACCTACACTCGCCCTGGGGTCGCTGTGGAGCTGCCCTGCTTGACCATAGCAACACCCAGGGCGACAGTTACCTGGGAAACACCAGACCAGACACAGCTGACAGTCATGGCTCAGCCTCGTATTTATGGCAACCGCTACCTTAGCCCTCAGGGTTCCTTAGTGATACAAAACCCGACAAGTAGGGATACAGGATTTTACAGGTGCACAGTCAAAAATGTAATAGGAATGGACACAAAGGCAACCTACCTACACGTTATGTAATTGGATGAAGCAGACACACACACATGCACAATCTCATGCAACAGAAACACAGAGACTCCACCAACCTTTTGTTCTAGTGTATGACCTCTTTTTCTGCTAACACTATGAGTCCCTGATGCCCAAAGGAACTGCATACCTCTGTGTAGGAGATACTCTTAATCTCAGAAAGGACACTGCGAAATTACAGGAGATATCTTGTGTATGTTTTTTTAATGTATGAGTTTGTTGTCAGTACTGTGTTTTTTGGAAGTTGAAAGATTTTCTGCAGATGTAATATTTTATGCAGGTGGTGTTACACATTTGGTGGTGCCTTCCCATCTGTTTCATTGGCCTAAATTCTATTCTACATTAGTGCTCATTTCATAATTGTGGCAACAATGTAAATGCCTACTTTTATACCCATGCATTTTTTCCCCTGTGGACCAACAGCTAACTGCTATATTTTTCTGCAACACTGGCCTTGTTTCACTGCTTTGTGCTAAAAGTAGGAATGGGCAATAAGAGCAAAATGAATCTCTCACCAATCCAAAAACATCACCTCTTTGTATTTATGTATAAAATGCCTAAAAGATTTTAAACCCTCATTTGAAGAACTAAATGACTGTGCCTCCTTTTGCACAGTTTATGATTGTGCTATATTCACAAATACAAAACCTTAACTTGGGTTCTTTTTTTGCTGTATTACTTTACTAGACATTTCTGCACTAACACCAAACAGCAGTGTAATATACAGTAAAGTATGGCTGTTTCTCAACCTTTCCAAACATTACCTGATGAAGGTGCATTTGAGATCTCAAATTTACATTGAACAGTCTTTAACCTGCTGACTCCCTAATACAAAGACCATGTGATGTCTGATTGTGCTGATTTGCAGTGGTGTGTATGATGTTAGTTCACAGCAAGTGAGTGGCTCTCCCGTGTCCTGCCTCCTATACACAGTGGTTTGAGTGCAGCCAAATGGAGCATTCCTAGTAGTGAGAACACAGCTGATGTAAACCATCTTTATCTGTGTGTTACATGTGATAGATGACAGCTTTTCTGCAGTTTGTGTGTTAAAGCCCCTATTTGTTTGATAACTTACTGTCACAGAGACACCACACAGCATTACACAGTGAGTCTGTTTTTACTTTACAACTGCCTGCAGTCACATATGTAATAACTTAATGTCACATAATATAACTGTGCTTCATCTGATGGGTATTTTAAAATATTCTTAACAATGTTATTTTTTTTTCAAATGTTACAGATAGAGACAAAGTGCACTTGGGTATCAAGTGTCATTTTAAAGTGTACCTAATATGTTCTATTTTAATTTGCTAACTAAATGTTATATAAGTTGGATTTGTTGCAGTGGTCCATATGTAGCAAACAAAAAAAAACTTCATTGGCAGGATTATTTGCACTGTACTCCCTATATTGAATCCTTGACAGACATTCTGATGGAGGGCTCCAGTATTATAATCTACCCGAACAACAGGTTCTTCAGGACTTGAGACCTTTTTCCTCATCTCCTGATTCTATTGCACATATTCCTAGCACTAATGGAGCAGAATGTGATATGGTACAAAGCATTCATGTTTAAGCCAGTTTTTGTAGAGTAATGTTCATGGTTATTGTGATATTAAAGATTGTATAGGTGTTTGGTGGTACAAACATCTGTCCTAAGCCTGTGCACAAAGCTAGCAGTTTATAGCTATATATAGTCATGTGAAATGGAAAGTTTTTATAGGATTCTGTGCTAGTCCCGTGAAAAACTAGAATATCCTTATTTCTTTGGTAGGAATAAAGAGTGCGAGTGCAGCCGGGTTGTTGCTATCAAATGCATTTGCTTAACTCATCATTAGCCAGTGTGACCACCTCTATAAAAACCAATGTTTTGGCAGTTTGCTGGTCTGGACATTCAGGTATGTATTAAGACATTGCAACAATCTTCCCAGGAGTGGATATCATAGCAAATTCACCCCAAGGTCCGACTGTGCAATGTTCAAAGAAACTGCAAAAAAACCCAAGCACTACATCTCAATCGCTGTAGGCCTCAGCACTTTAAATGTTAAATTTATTGAGAGTAGAATTGGAGAAAGACTAAAAAAGTCTAATTGGTTTGGAAGGGTTGCCAGCAGAAAGCTTCTTCTCTCTAAAAAGAACAAGGCAACATGACTTAAGTTTGCAAAGTTGCTTCTGAACACACCACATAAATTCAGGACCAATGTCCTTTGGAGAGATGAGACCAAAGTGGAGATTTTTGGCCATAATGTACAGCGCTACACTTGATGATAACCAAACACAGCATAACAGCACAAACACTTCATACCAACTGTCAAGCATGGTGATAGAGGGGTGATGATTAGGGCTTCTTTTGCAGCCACAAGACCTGGGAAATTTGCTGTCACTGAGACCATCATGAACTCCTCTGTATACCAAAATATTCTTAAGTCAAATGTGAGTCAATCAGTCCAATAGTTAAAGCTGAGCTGAAATTAGGTCATGCAGAAGGACAAACATCCTAAGCACACCAGCAAATGGCTGAAAACGCAAAGAATCAAGGTGTTGGAACGACAAGGTCAGGGTCCAAAGCTCAACCTGACTGAAATGCAGCGGCAGGACTTTAGAAGAGCTGTGCATAAATGAATGCCCCCAACTGTCAATGGAGAGTGGACCAAAATTCCTCCTCAGTGATGTGAGGGCATGATAAGGTCATACAGAAAACCATTACTTCAAGCTGTTACTGCTAAAGGTGGTTATACCTGCTTGGTTTTTCACAGGACTGTGAAAACTTTCTTTTCTACGACTGTACTGTATGCTCTCTTAATCTTTTCTTTAATATTTTCATTGTGTACTTAAATTATTTGTCATGTGCAAACTCCATTTTTGTAATTAAGGGAGAATTATTATTGTTATTAAATATTATTATGTATGTTTGAAGTCTCACTTGCCAGTGATGAAGGCTTGCTATACTTTTAACAGCTTCATTTTATAAATAAAATGTATGAGAACTGAAAGTGTTTATTTCATGTGTCAGTGTCCACAGCTGAATTACAGTTTTGGTCAGAAAAACAGCATGGTACAGATAAAGAGTGAGCGCTAGCATGTAGCGAAAAGAAAACACCTTCTGGGTTGGGTGGGAGTGCGGAAGGAAACGTTCCCTCTAGTATGAGAACTGAAACTCCTTATCCAGAACTCAGCTGTCAGACCAGGAAATGGGGTCTTAACAGTAGATGAGACACATGTTGATGACATCATATTCCTCTCTCTGGGAAATGCAATAAAACTCCCAGCAGCCTGCAGGGAACTCCACACACCACCCTGCATGAGCTCACACCTGGTGTTTACACTGTGAATCCAATAAATAGGAGACTAATACTTCTAATGAATCCCAACCGTGTATATATATTAAGAGAAGTGTGATGGTGACCATTAGTATGAAAGAAAATATTCATAGTATGCTACAGTGAAAGAAAGTCAAGGAGTGCAAGTACCTCTTTTATAACTGTCAGTGCCAAAAATGCTGCACCGAATAATTAATGACTGTTTTTTTTGCAAACTGTCAACAGAGCCTTCACACAAATGTTTACAGTACATCACTTTTAGACTATTTTCACCTTTCCATCTGTGAACTGCTTCTGTATTTCTGTTTTGCATTGCACTTACGCAAAAGTGTCTGTCAACACATTTTTTTACCTGCATGCTGTCCTTTCAAACGTATATACATCCCCAATTCCATAAAAGTTGAGTCTCTGTGTATAATATAAATAAAAACACGATGCAATGATTTTAAAATCTCATAAACCAACATTCTATGCACAAAAGAACATAGAAAACATATCAAATGTTGAAAGTGAGATATTTTACTGTTTCAAAAAAATACTAGCTCATCTTGAATTTGATGATAGCAACTCGCCTCAAAAAAGTTGTTACAGGACCACGTTTACCACTGTGTAGCATCCCCTCTTCTTTGAACAGCAGTCTGGAAATGTTTGGAAACTTAGAAGACCAGCTGCTGGAACTTTGGAAGAGGAATAGTGTCCCATTGTTGTCTGATGGAGGATCCCAGTTGCTTAGCAATCCTGGGTCATCTTTGTCCTAGCTTGAGTTTCATGATGCGCCAAATATTTTTATTAGGTGAAAAGTCCGGACTGCAGGTAGGCCAGTCCAGCACCGAGACTCTAATACTATGAAGCCATGCTGTTGTAATAGCTGCAATATACAGTGTATTATTGTCTTGTTGATATATGCAATGCCTTCCCTGAAAAAGACTGATTGCTGAACCTCTGTCCGGCTTTACTTTTGAGCGACTCTGCCTCTCTAAAGTGCTCTTTTTACACCCAATCACATTACTGGCCTGTTGCCAGTTAATTAGTTGCAATATGTTGTTCCAGCTGTTACTTTTTAGTACCACCTACTTTTCCAGTGGTGGCGCAGTGGTTAGCACTGTGGCCTCACAACATGATATTCCGGGGTTTAAATCCACAGGGAAGCCTAACCCTTTCTGTGTGGTGTCTGCATGTTCTCCAAATGTAATGATGGTCATTATGGCCAAACAGTTCCACTTTAGTTTCATCAGGCCAAAGGACATGTCTCCAAAAATTAGAATCTTGTCCCTGTGTGCGTTTGCAAACTGTAATCTGGCTTTTTAATGTTGCTTTTGGAGTAATGGCTTCTTCCTGGCAGAGTGGCCTTTTAGCCCATGTCGGTACAGGACTCATTTGACTGTGGATAATGACACACTCTTACCAGCTTCAACCATCATCTTCACCACGTCTTTAGCTTTGGTTCTGGGGTTGATTCGCATGTTTCAGACCAAATCCGTTCATCTCTGGGACACAGAACCCGTCTCCTTCCTGAGCGGTATAATGGCTGGACATTCCCATGTTGTTTATACTTGTGGATAATTGTTTGAACAGATGAATGTGGCACCTTCAAGCAAATTGTACCCAATGATAAACCAGACTTGTGGAGCTACACAATTCTCTTCCTGATATCTTGGCTTATTTCTTCTGATTTTCCCATACTGTCAAACAAGAAAGTAGTCTGTTTGAGTGTGGCCTTAAAATATATGCACAGGTGTGCCTCCAGTTAACGCAAATGTTGTCAGTTAACCTATCAGGAGCTTCCAAAACCATGTCATCATCATCTAAGCTTTCCCACATTGTTTAAAGGCATAGTAATCTTTGTTTATGTAAACTGACTTTGAAGAAATTAATAAAAATCTCTCTAAAATATTCTCTCTCTCATTATTGCAGCATTTAGCAAATAGAAATAATTTTGTCAGCCCTAACTGATCTAAAACAGGTGAGGTTTAGTCTGATTTCATTTCATACAGTGAGAAAAAAGGTTTATGTGTCTTTTTACACAGTGTATGTAAACTTCTGGTTTCAACTG
>VUQH01078687.1:0-23097 GCA_015106775.1 Etroplus canarensis
AAACTTTGCTTTTTGAAAAAGCTTATAGTTAGGGCTTAGTTATGCTGCAATAGGTTTAGGCTGCTGGGGGGCTTCTTATGGTATGCTGGGCATTTCTTCTCCACCCACCCCTTTTTACTCCCTATGAATTTATTTGCTACTGCTGCATGTCATTAAATGTTGTATTCTCTCTCCCATAGTCTGTGTCTCTCAATGCCTTCCTTTCTCTCTTCTCTGTCCCCTCACCTCCAGATGGCTGCCCCTCCCTGAGCCTGGTTCTGCCGGAGGTCTCTTTCTGTTAAAAGCGAGTTCTTCCTTCCCAGACTTGCCAAGGACTTGCTCATAGGGGATTGTCTTATTGTTGGGATTTTCTCTCTAATACTGCAGAGTCTTTATCTTACAGCGTGAAGCGCCTTGATGCGACTTTTGTTTTGAACTGGCGCTATATATTTAAAATTGAATTGAACTGAACTGAATTGACTTTGCTGTGACGTTTTTAAACATGCTTCTATGAAAGTGTACCACATTTGTTTTGAAAAAGAAGATGAGATTGGATTCACAGAAAAGTGCAAGAAAAAGTGAGGACCACTTTACTGACAGTGTGCAGGTTATTTATGCTGTGCAGCTAAAGTGAACCTTTAGAGGATGATGGAAAGAACTAAAAATGATGGATAGATAGATGGATGGATGGATGGATGGATGGATGGATGGATGGATGGATGGATGGATGGATGGATTTATATTTGTGTTTTTCAGTCATTAGCAGACTGTGTGGGCCCCTAATTATTTTAATAAAAATACATAACGGGAGCAGCCGAAAGAAGAAGAAGAAGAAGAAGAAGAAGAAGAAGACATACAGACATATAGTAATCAAAGTTCAACTACTCCTCAAGGGAAATAGGAGAAATTTTCACTGTGCTGCGTATTCGTAAAAAGCTCGTGATCTCTGTTGACGGCGTATGCAAGTATCTTGAGGTTTAAATTCAATACTGACTGTGATCTTTGGATGCCACAGGCACTGAACATTTTCCCCTTTGCCCCTTTCCAACGCCCAACACAACACCCATGTGCAGTGATCTGCCTGTAAGCCAACATGTCTCAGCATGAGAAACTAATTAAAACTCAGCAAAGTGAAAGCTGATATTTGAAACTTTCAACCCCACATACACACATCTGACATACATAAATAAATAAATCTGATAATCTAGTCAAAATTTAATAATTATATTTTGTCTTTTAAGCTTATAAATAAACAGGAGCGAAATAAATGAGGTGAAGCGCTGCAGCTGGATGGTTTGTACTGAGGGAGAGATGCAGACATCTGCTCATTATTCCTGCAGGTGCTAAATTCTTGCTTTAAGAAAGGTAGTCAGATTCTATATATAAGCATCGCTTGTTTTGTTGCCGGATCGCTTTTAAAATTTGGAGACAGCAATTACAGCCCTGACAAAACAGAACAATGGAGAGGGTGTATCTAAAAGCAGCAACATGTGAGCATCGTGACAGTGATGCTGACTCCTAAATTATACAGCGAGCAAATCATTTGGTGGCTTTTGTTCCTGAGTTGGAGGAGTTAAAAAGGATCAATAATTCTTTAAATGTTCATATTAACTTTAATGGTTCAGACTCTTTTGTAGGCATTAATGACAGTAGGAGAGGATTAGTCTTCTTTAGGTTGAGGTCAAAAGTTCCTTTAACCCTACTCAGGCTTCAGCTCCACTCTCTAAGTCCTATAATCCAGCATCTCCTGTCACCTTAGACCTGCCATTCTCCTCCAGGTACCCTGTCTGCACTACTGCTCATCACCTTACCAGTTCCCTTGTACCACAGCAACCAAGGTCAAGCTTGTGAAAGCAGTCTGATTGGATGTGTTGTTTAAAAGGAAAAAAAGGAGTCTGTAATCAGATTACATTATATAACCTAGTCTTGTTCAAAACTTTTTAGCAGGATTGGGATTCTGGTTTTAGAAAAAAATCAGGATTATCCCAATCCCAGCAGGAGAGAAGAATGAGAATTTGAGGTGAATTTTGGAAACAAAGTGTAATAAAACTATAAAACTGGTCAAATAACAAAACACTTAGTGATGCTGTAGATGAAGTAAACACTGGGTATTCCATTAAGTCTTTCAAAACAGTAAAATGGGGAAAAACAATTCTCCTCATAAAATCATGCAGAATTCGGTCTACGGTGACACTATAATCAAAAACAGTTTTTAACAAAACCAAAAGATTGGAAACACAGATTCATGTGGGTCATCTAAAGGTTCTGACTGTTTAAAAACTTAAAATAGAGGGGTAAGTTTGCATAGTTTAATTAACTGTTTCCTGTTTCATTGTAAAAAACCTGAAGTAACTCTTTCACCTACTCTACCGCTTGTTCTTTACAGCTAGTAGCCTGCATTGTGATACTGTCCCATTTAGAACACTGGCAGTCTGGATTTGGGCATCTCAAAAAGTTTGCATCTTAATTAGGGTAAATCTAATCCGATGGTAATTTGACAAACCAGAACAAAACTTAAATGGGTTACTTAATCCAGGAAAGAAAAATGTGGGATTTGCTAATCCAGATTATTGCCAATCAGATTTTTTTATTTAACTTTTTCAACAACTCAGACCAAGTGGTCACCTTGTCTGCCCTGAGTGTCAGTGCCAACTCTTTCCTACCTACGTTAAACATTAGGATTTGTCTGGTCTGCCTGCCCTCATGTTCCTCTGTCTAAGCTTAGGACTCTAACGGCTTGTCCTGCTGTCTGTTCTTATCAGTCAAAGCTTATATAGAAATGTTCACCAGAAAGCTTCTTCAAGCAGTATGCATGAGAAAGTGATTTTTTTAGACTGTTCATAAGTCATGTAATATTTATTTCTTTCCAGTCTTTTCTTCACCTATTCAAATCTGTACATATTTTCTTCTGTTGTATTTTTTCTTTTGCACGTCTTTGTGAAAAGGCCAGCTTTTATACTTTAACGCTTCATCTTATTCTGTGCAGTTTTACTGTTGTAAAACAGAAGTTAAATGTCCATGTGTGAAGCAGAAGGTGTTGTGAAGCTTTGTTTGAATGAAGAAATAATTAACATATTGTAGGGGTGAAATATGTCATAAAAGTCAAATTCATGCTTTACAATGTGAAAACCTAAAAAAAGATCAAACAACCAACAGTGTCTGCAACATTTTGAATATAAAAATGTTGCATTTTATTTCTATTTTTGTATACCAGTGAACAGCTCAACAGTCACTGTTTGACTGTTTTCCTTTCTACAGCTGCCTCATTGTCCCAATTCCATTACAGGGATTGTTTAAATCTTGTGTGTTTAAATAGTTTAAAGTAATCTACCGTAATCTGATTTAAAGTGTGGTAGAACTCATTGACAGTCTGTAATTTGGCCTCATGTTGTATATAATTATACAGTAATTGAGTACTGATAGACTGAATATTGACACCATCCTGACAGGCTGCAGTCTTTGCCTGTAACTGAGGCTAAAGAGTTGATTTAGTAATTTGGCCAGTTGATTGTTCAGCATTTTAGATTTTTATACAGAATTCTAATGTACATCATTACTAACAGACTGAATATTCATCAAACGATACATACCCAATAGGCTTGCGTGAACGATGGAACTCTTTAAGTACCCTTTCCACATCATTCTGGAGCTTGCAGTCTTTGCCTTCCTTCATGAAAGAGGACCTAAAGATTTAGAAACTATTATTAGTGCTTTATTTTTAATCAAACAAAAGTTTGTGTTGTATCAAATCTTAACCCTGTTACACACTAGTCAGTCTCAAAGTGATTACTTCATATGTCAGTATTCCTCACAGATTCTTGGTGATTCCATGGCCTCCTGGAAAGATGATGGCATCAAAGCTGTTGACGTCCAGCTTGGACAGGTCCTGCATTTGCATCATTCCTTGACCATGACTGAATCGAGCTGCCTCCATCATCATGTTCCTGTGGGATGGACAGAATTTGTCACAAATTGTGGAATTAGTCAAGTGCATGCGTATTCGCCATGTGCCTCTCCCTGATCAGTGGGTCCTAATGAGCCTACCGGTTCTCTCCAGAGGCAGGTTGCTTTTTCATGTGGTCCATCACATGCATCTGCTGCTGATTTGGAGCAAACATCTGGAAGCGAGCACCGTTACGGCTCAGGTGGTACATGGTGCTGAAAACAGAGTTGTGAATTACCATCTGTTTGTGTTAACTCAATGGTGTGCAATTCCTGATCTCAGCAGGAGTGATACTCACTATACCCCCTCATGGACATCAGTGCCATCCCACCAGCCACATCCTGAGAAAACCTGAAACACATTGACCCTCAAATCACAACTACACTCACACTCATGGATCTGCTTCTTTCTATAGATTGATCTGCAACACTTACCACTGCAACATTAGTATTTCCCCAGTTGCCATAGTCACCATGGTGCACAAAGCAAGCAGGCTGGCGAGAAAGAAGGGCCAGCGTTTGTTTTGACAGCAGAGTCCTACTCGCCAGCATGATTTAGTTTCAGTCTCACTTGTTGTAGGAGAAAATCCTTCACAGTTTGTTACCAAGCCACGTAAAGACTTTTAATGGTCCTGGTATTAATGCCAATGAGGCTGTCCATATATATACCGGCAGAGTGTGGCCAAGTGACGTTACCACGTAAGCTCTATTTTCTGAGAAGAGCTGTCTCTTCTTTGCCTTGACTGACTTATACTCCTCCTCATGCTCACTCTTCCCCATTAATACCTTGTTTATTTATCTGATTAAGTAATTTGGCCACAGAGTGACACTTTAAAGAGTAATGTAAACATGCAGTACTTCAGTATCTTGATGAGTAAAGAATTTAACTGGTCAAGATACTAAACTTTACTTTAAGAATATGTAACATGCATACACTGGAGAACTTGCAAAACAAATACTACAAAACATTTTAAAAATCAGAGCAGCTGAAAGATTTCACACTGTATTTTTTGTTAGGTAACAATAAATGTGATTCCTCAGTGAGTGTTATTTTTTCCCCTTCCTGCAGCTGCTCCACTGTCTCAATTCCATTACAGGGATTGTTTAAAATAACCTGATTTAAAGTGTGCCACAAAATCTTTGACAGTCCGAAATCTGGCCTCACGTTGTAGATAATTATGCTGGTTCATTACCAATAAACTGAATACTGACCAAATGATGCACATCTGATTGTCTTGCAGTCTTTGCCATAAAAGAGGCTCTAAATCAGTGAAATAAATAAGCACCAAATAAATGAAACAAGCTATCTTATTTCAGCTATTTTTTTTAAATTACTTCATACTTGAGCACTCTTCACAGAAAAAGGCCGACCATATGCTTGCTAAAGTCCATTAGGTTTTAAGACTCTTACTCTCTGTAATGCCATGTTGTGTCTACAACGTCTAGACTGTAAGACCAGAAATACCCTGGTGAGACGTAAATGTTGGAAGTCAGAATACTGTTAGATCAATACGGATCCTTTAGCTGCAATAATTCACAGTCAACTTACAGAAGACAAACAAGAGGCAAAGTATGGCATTTACTTTATTATGATCACTTTTTTAATGTATAAACGATCAATATTTACAAACTGGGGAGAATTACTGTGACAGTCTGAGGGACAAAATGTTTAAAAATGGAACCAACAGAACAATATACAGATAACTAGAATCACCACATCAGTCACAGGTTCAAGCCTCGGCTTGTGTGAGATGTTCTCATAAGATTCTGACTGAAGGTTTAAAATTTTCACACAAAAGAACTCATGCACTTAAAACACATACTGAAACTGTCACGTGGTATACACAAAGTGCAAATAATTTTTTTTTTCCTTTTAAAGCAAATACAAAAAATGTGACATGAACAACTTATGAAGTGAGGTTTGTTACCAAATGTCACCCTTACTGCGAAATAATACAAACATCACTCTCCATTGCTGCCAGCTCTCCCCACATAAAACACATCATGATCCTTTTTGAAACACAGAAATAACCTGTCTCACAATCCTGACAGTGTTCTTATTTCAAGTACAGAAGTGAACAAAGACTTAACTACTAAAAGAAAAAACCCCAAAAAAGACAGCACAGACAATAAAGAAGGTCCATTTGATATTTTGTATAAAATAAATGTGTAAAATGATCTTGTTAGTGTATCTCTGCATTTATGAATTATCTGTAAAGTAAAATCACTCAAATTTCAAGCATATCACATTGAAAACTGTAACGCTGCTTAACAAAGCTCCACTCCACGTCCAATCAAGAACAAAAGACGCTGACAGCCCTCATTCAATACCTACTAATATCCAGCTGTGGCTTGTGATGAGCCGTGTTGAGCACTTCCGGCAGTTTAGTTTTCTTTACATGTAAGGATCAAATCCTAAAAGCCATTTACATGCAAGTCACTAACAACTCCAGTGGTGAAAGTAAGAATTATCTCCTAAATTTCTGTCACCACTAAAGAAAGCTTTCATGCACCCAATCACTGTCATTAAGAAACCTGTGCACTAATAGTGCATGTGTTGCGTTCATTGCGATGAATATTTTTGCAAAGATATTCCATTTTGATAGAAAGCAGGTTTTGCTCAGCACGCTAGTAGCTGTGCTGAGAGAGAAACTTATTAGCAAGGAGAGTCTGGCGGCATTAGGGTGTATATGCAGGTGGCGGCTGAAACTGATTGGCAATGTCATAATCACCAGGAAATGTTTCACTGCTGTCCTCCATCTCCGAGAGCAGCTCTAAAGCCTGCTCTTCCTCCTCGGTGGGGTAGTGACGAAGGAGGTTTGCAGCAGTGGCGAGGATTGAAGCTCCGCCTGCGCCTGCCACCAGGTAGAAGCTGATGGCAAATGTGACGTATATAAGAGAGCCGTGGTACTTTTTGTGCTGCTGCTGTAGGGACAAGATCAGCTCCGAGGCCCAGTAACAAAAGCCTATGACTGTGGCACACTGCAGCACTGGTGGGAGACAGAAAGAACAGATAAGAGATAAGATATTCCTTTAAAAGTCCCACAGTGGGGAAATTTCAGGTGTTTCAGGAGCAAGGCAAAGTGACAGCAGCACCCCAGTATAAGAAAGAAATCACACCAAAAGAAAAGAAGACATAACAATAAGAAAACAACAATAATATTGGGATAATAATACAAAATAGATTGATATAAGTGAAAAAACAGACCATACGCTAATGACTTTCACATTTCTGCATTATTTACATATCTTACATTATTTACCTTAACATAATACGTTAGTGGCAGTAAGTGTGTTTTTCTAGACAGGATGTGGAAAAACGAAGCGCATTACCTGTGAGAATGTGTGCAAATGCGTATCTGCGGGTTATTTTCAGGGCAGGGTGCTTGGGGCCAAACACGTCCAGGAGGAAAGCAGTCAGACTGCAGAGGATGCCCAGGAAACAAAAGGCAGCGATCACCCTCAGCAGCAAGATAGTCTGCGGGTTCACGCAGTGATCTGAACGAAAAAGAAGCACATGATTACAAAGAGAGCCACCGGATTAATCTCTGCCGCGGGTATTAACGGTCTTGTGCGGGCCTCACCGTCCAGAAGCTTGGGGTCAATGTACCCCAGGACGTCTGCCACCCCCAGCTCTTGTCTGGAACAGGTGCCTCCATGGACCCGGAGCCAGGCCGGTTCAGCCAGAGCCGTGCACAGCGCTGTGATGGACAAAGCGCCGGGCAGAGCCGAGACCAAGCTCCTCTCCTGCTGCTTGGGCAGAGATGTGCCCCCTCTCCTCCTCCGGCCTCCAGGGACAGTAGAACCCGGCGGGGCATACATCCTAATCCGATCTCCTTACCGTCTGTTGCAGTACTGCTTTCCCTTTACTGTCAGCGGATCACACAGCACTGCGTTAGTAATGTTAGAGCTACAGCGGTCCGGGCTCTTTGTTTACTCCAGTGTTCCCAGTAAAATCCGCTCATAAATCTAACAGCTTAATGAAATCCACTGACTGACGGCCTTCAGGCCTGCTAGCTTGTTGTTAGCCTGAGAAGCTAACTCCTACTAAAAGCAAAATATCGTCGAATTTTGACAAAAATGAAACTTTAAAAGACACAGATAAGACGGCGATCCACCTAAAAAGTAATCTAGCTAACTAAACTAATATAAACAACCCTCAATTTGGCACACAAAAACAAAACAAAAAACAGCTTCCGCTGGTTCCCTCGAAAATAACTGACTTCCTCGTTCACACCATACTTCTTCGTGGCTTCGAATCGCTGTGAAGAGCAGTATTCCCACCTGCTGGTGACTCCTCCAGATGCAGTCAAACTTCAACAAACACTCTATTTCATTAAACGCGTTTAATGTACATGCGCAAAACAAATGTGGCAACGTGAAGTTTCTGTAAGTATAAGAAAACACAAAATGAAAATTACAGTAGAGAAAAACAACACAGTATCGGGTAATCTAGTGTGTACTGGTTGAGATGGCCTCAGTAAACCCATACACCAGCACTTCACATAATTTATTTATCCGACATATAAATGACAATCTTTGATTTCACAGCTCATATTCACTTGGCATTTGTTGCAGTGCATTACTTCTACTTGGAGCACACACATGTATTTAACTTTTGTATATTCAACACTGTTAAATTGTTATTTTCTATTAGTGTCCATCTAGCTGATGAAGTCTGCTGGCATGAGACAAGCAAGTGATGTTCTTTGCAGTGCAGCACCCTCAAATGAGCGATGGAATAATTATTTGTTTCCTGGCTTGGGTATTTAGATTTGTTTATTGCCAAGTTAAAGTAACTATTAAACTGCTGATTTTGGTTTCTTATTAGATATTTTGTTTGTGTTCATCATCCCCCTGTGTGTCTCACCTGGTCTGATCAATTCAATATTTAAACTCAATATTTAAGTTCCCCTCTGTCTCTTGTCAGATTGGTCAGTTTTGGCTGAGTTTGGGTTCTGTAGAAACAGTTCTTTTTTGATGTTACGTTGTTATCCTATGTTGTATTACATCTTGAGTTTAGATATGTTTATTTGACCTCTTTTAAGGACCCAGAACTATGATTTGACTTTTGTGAATTTGATTTTGCTTTTTTGGGTAAAACAAAATCCACACTTCTTTTATCTGTCAGGGTGACTAGATGTCCCTCTTTATATGGGACTTTACAGCATTTTTATCCCTTACCCCTCTGTCCCACAACTTGAGACGATGTCCCACATTTTGACTGTCTTTGCAGGACGCACAGTTTTCTAAAACCTTGGCTTTACAAGTCACCAGAAAGTCATAAACTTTGCAGATTTGATGAATATGATAAAAACTAAACTTTCTTTTGTCTTTACGGAGTTCTCATTTTTGTCGTGAGAGAGTTGGAAGAATTGCAATCAAAGACCCAGTGAGGACATTGTGCCGTTCAGTGCTGAGATACTCCAGCAGACAGTTCAACACAACATGTGAAGTTCAGGCTGGAGAGAAATGGAGGTTGGTGTTTATATGATAAATGCCAATCAGTACAGGTTATTGCATTTTTATTTTAAAGTTAGATGTGAAATTTTCTGACTAACAGCGTGGCTAACATCCCACAACGACTCCCACCCCATGCGTGACACTGACAGCACTGGAGAGCGCCATCAACAACAGACTACTTCACCCCACCCCTACTTTACCGCAGCAGGAAGGAAAGACCTGCGGTAACAGGTCTTTCCTTCCTGCTGCCGTCAGACATTACAGTCAGCACTGCTTCCAGTAAACCACACACAACAATACACAGTTCTGTGCAATATAATCACCACATACAATAGTCATGTCCATTTGGAAATCATGTGACATTTTAAATACATAATCCATGTGCAACTATGGTATAAATGTGTTTTAAGTGTAGATTTTGCTGCTTTTTATTTAATTTAAATTATATAAATATGTACCTTTGAGGATATAGTTTGTGCTGGTTTTTAAATTTAACTGTGTACATATCTTATGTATTTTTTAATAACTGAAGGACTGTTTAAATACTTGATTGTCATTGGTGCTGTATACAATAAATTTTCCCCTTAAGTACTGTACTTAAGTACATTTTTAATAACTGTACTACACTTAAATATTATTGGTATTATGTGCGTGTGTGTGTGTGTGTGTACTTTTAACTCCACTAGAGTTCTGTAAATGTTCTGGAGTCCTCACTACTTTTACTCTGAAGTCAGCTGATAAAAACTGGATTATAACTAAATAAATCTGGGGATTTAAACATAGAAATTAAAAAGGAAAAGAAAAACCATGCAGTATTTCAATCTGATTTTACTGGAATAAAAACACATGGGAATTCATACAGGTTTATTGCATACTTTGGCTCAGACGCCATTTTTATACACTGGGCTTATTCTGATACCTACTTTGGAACCAAAGACTTGCTTCTTCGTAGCACTATGTTGTCTTTATCTGAATGTATGAGAGGGTCTGAGTGCACAGGCCCCCATAGTGTAGTGGTTTACACATTTGAAAGGTTCCTGGTTCGATTCCAGGTGAGGACACAAGCCCCTCTCACAGTGGAAGGGTTGCGTCAGGAAGAGCATCTGCTGTAAAACCCCTTGGGGGAGAACACAAAGGAGCAGCTGAAGGTACGCTGCACAGGTCACCAGAAAAGAGTAGAGAATTTGTCACAGAGGCCTTTTACTTTGATGTTTAGTATAACTTGAATGCCAACATCACAGGAACCACAGGGAGCTCCAGTAACATCAGGAAGAAGAACAGGCTGCACAAATGCAAAGTTCAAGAGGCCTCATACCTACTGGCTTATCAAAAAACTGTAATGTTCCACAACGTGTAAAGCCTGGCTCATATTTTTTTGTAGTCAGCTATTTTAAGCTGTTATTTTGGTGCTGCAAATCTGTAGCATGGGAGTTAAAAACTGTATGTTTTCTTAATAAACACAGCATAGCTGAACATATGCACATGCACTCATCATATATCATATATATATGTGTGTGTGTGTGTGTATATATATATACGATGTATACATGTATGCATATATATATATATATATATACACGATGCACGCACACGCACACACACACACACACACACAGAGACACACAGTGTTCAAAAACTGAAAAATAACCCACAATGCACCGCGGACTCAAGATAAGCAAAGATGGCGGTTGTTTCCCCTAGACTGATGCTGTGAACTTTTGTACTTTGTTCTTTGGTGTAAATCAGACCGCGCACAGTGCACACTGCTTCTCGCTCGGCACTGACTGATGCCGCTTGTTTGTTCGTGTTGTCTCGTTACATCGAGCTGTTTCCTGCCAGAACGGGGAGTGACAGCGACTCGGAAACGTTTCCTCAGCGCTGCCATGAAGGAGGCTCTGTCTCTGGTTCAGAGGCTCAGCGCACACCCGGACTCCCGCTGCTGGTTCGTCAGCTGGAACCCGAACGGGACGCTGCTGGCCTCCTGTGGGGGCGACAAAGCCATCCGGATATGGGGGAGAGAAGGTGAGCTAGCCACAAAATTACCCACAGCCCGCGGGATGCTGCGTTATGCCCCGGAGTGTAGCGCTTTTACACGGTCGACTTACAAGCGAGAGGCCCCTGGTTCGATTCCAAGTGGAGACACAAGCCCCTCTCACCGTGGAGGGTTGCGTCAGGAAGGGCATCCGGCCTAAAACCTCTGCTAAACCCCCCTTTCTGTTCTCCTCGAGGGGTCGCACACAGCAGATTTATGGTCATTTGGCAGAGGTTTTACGCCGGATGCCTTTCTTGACGCAACCCTCCATGATGAGAGGGGCTTGTGTCCCCCACCTGGAGTCGAACCAGGAACCTTTCGCTAGTAACTCAAATGTGTAAACCACTTCACTGCCAAATTACTGAAGTGGATCAATCCACTGTGGTGGCCCCACTTTGGGAACTAAAGGAAGCAGGCAAAGATGCATTTGATTTCACTGGATGCTGTGTTCACGGTCACATTACAATGCTGCATTATCATTTAAAAAAACCTCAGGACAGGGGTAGGGTGATCAGAAGTCCCTCTTTGTAAGGGACATTTTCACTCCTTGTCTCCCTGTCCCACGTCTTGCTTCCTGTCACAAGAAGGTTTGCTGTGTCTCCCAGCACAGTCTCAATAGTGCAGAGGAGATACAAGGAGATGGGCTGTTACATAAGGATAGCTGGACAGGGCCATGGAAGGGCATCAACCCAGCAGCAAGACTGGTGTCTGCTTCCTTGTTTGGAGAGGAACAGGAGGAGCACTGCCAGATCCACAATGATCTCCACTGGGCTACACACGTGTATGTTTTTCATCAATTTGTCAGAATCAGACGCTGCGAGTTTGGCATGAGGTCCTGACATGCTTCAGCGAGACCTGCATTCTCAGCCCTGCGCCATGCAGCTCGATTGGATTTGTCCAAGAACACCAGAAATGGCAGGTCTGCCTCTGGTGCTCTGTCCTCTTTTGAGATTACAGCAGGTCCCACACTGATCCTGTGTGACCATTGTGAAAGAGTCTGGAGATACTGCGGCCTATGTCACATGCGCTCAGTGTAAACCTGCTCAGCAGAGGTCCTGCTGACCTCGTGCCACCCTCATGGAGTTGGTTTCTGACTATTTGGTCAGAAAGGTGCACATGTAGCCCAGTGGAGGTTATTTTGGCTCTGGCAGTACTCACCTGTTCCTCCCTGCACAAAAGAGCAGATACCGTTCCTACTGCTGGGTTGGTGCCTTTCTACTGCCCTGTCCAGCTCTTCTCGTGTAATGGCCTGTTTCTTGGTATCTCCGCCGCACTCCTGTGACAGTGCTAGGAGACACAGCAAACGTTCTTGCAACTGCATGCATGGATGTGCTGTTTTTGAGGTGTTGGGCTACCTGAATGGGCTGCGGGTATCGTTTCATACTACCAGTTATATCAGTCAGGAGGGGTAAGAAGAGAGCAATGGTCTGCGCCTACCACCTGCAAAGCCTTCTTTTTTTGGAGGTTGTCTTACGGTGCACTTGCAACTTTCATTTGCACCAAAGCAGGTGAAATTGATTGGTTGTGCAATGCTTTTTTTTGTGAAGTGTATTAACCTCTTCAAGCATGCAAGCAGTTTAACTGTGATTGTGAGTAAAACTGACATTAATCATGTGGAAACAGGTCTGTTATTAAGGGCATTCGGGATTAGGCATAAGGCAATGTCCTCACATAGTTTGTCCCTCAGTCTGGCTCCTGTCATTCTTTAAAACTGTCTGCGGCAGACAAACCATGACCCCATCATCATTTTTGCTTTTTTAACATAACTGACCCCAAAAACCAAAGTGTGGCTAGGACTAAATTACAGGTCAGACGAGACAAGGGCGTGTGTTTTGGCTACCTCAGTATAAATAACTGCCTCTCTCTGGTTTTTCAGGTGACTCTTGGATCTGTAAGAGCGTGCTACAGGATGGACACCAGCGCACTGTAAGGAAAGTGGCGTGGTCTCCCTGTGGGAATTATCTTGCCTCTGCCAGCTTTGATGCAACCACTTGCATCTGGAAAAAGAAGAATGACGACTTTGAGGTCAGATGTGATGTTTCGTGTTCAGTCTTTGATGTGTGTGTGTTAGAAGTGCTGCATCTGTGTAGATTATAACTGTGTTTTGATGTTTTATAGAGTTTGACTGTGTTGGAAGGACATGAAAATGAGGTAAAATGTGTGGCATGGGCCCCGTCAGGGAATCTTCTTGCCACATGTAGCCGAGACAAGAGCGTCTGGGTTTGGGAAGGTGTGTTAAATTGCACCATGTTACTATTTCAGGGACATAAATCAGATGTATTAAGAATCATAAAATGCATTGATCTGCACCACTGTCTCTTTTTAAATCTCATCTTTGTCACTTTCTTTTTACAGTGGATGAAGAAGACGAGTATGAGTGCGTTACAGTTGTGAACTCTCACACACAGGATGTCAAACATGTTGTGTGGCACCCGACCCAGGAGGTAGGTCTGCTCTGTGAACCTGAATAATTTTCACCATATGCTGCCACGACATCATCTTACACGGTACTCACCATGTGTTTGCACAGCTCCTGGCTTCAGCCAGCTACGACAACAACATTTGTATTTACAAAGAAGAGGATGATGACTGGGAATGCCGGGCCACTTTGCAAGGGCACACGTCCACAGTCTGGAGCTTGTGTTTTGATCCGACTGGACAGAGGCTGGCCTCGTGCAGTGATGACCGTACTGTGAAGATCTGGAAAGAGTATCCGAGTGAAAGCGGACAGGGTGAGTTGTTAGTGGTAATAAATCAGTACAGTAATTAAAAGATGTTTTCAATCATACATATTTCTTCTGCTTTTTCATAGATTTGTCGTGGAAGTGTGTTTGCACTCTGTCTGGGTACCATGGGCGAACAGTGTATGATGTTTCCTGGTAAGACTCATTTTCATGTTAAGAACTCCACCCTGTTTGTGTCTTAATGGCTCCAAAAGTCATGATTATTCTATAATGACAGAAAATGGTTACATTTGAGGAAAATGTGGCATTTACACATCTGTCCTTTGTATTAGTGCAGCAGGTAAATTGACACAAATAAAAGCTATTGGATTTTCACCTCTTGTGATGGGCAGGCTTTTTTGGAATAAAGTACATGTTATTTGACTGCCAGAAACATAAAAGCCGTGTGACCAAACAGGTCTGCGCACACAAAAATTTCTTGTGACTGGATCTAACAATCAACATAAATCTTTATTCAGGTGTCGGCTCACTGGTGCCTTGGCAACTGCCTGTGGTGACGATGCAGTGCGAGTGTTCAAAGAGGATGAGACGGCCAATCCGGATGAGCCGGTGTTTTCGCTGGTTGCTCAGGTGACCAAAGCTCACAACCAGGATGTTAACTGTGTGGCCTGGAACCCAAAAGAGTCGGGACTTCTGGCTTCCTGCAGTGACAACGGAGAGATTGCCATTTGGAAGTTCCAGGAGGAGGAATGAACATAACTGGTGTCTCGTTGCACGTTACACTGGGAACTGTTAATGCCACTGGTCATATTTTAGAGCTAACCTAATAGCTTGACATGAGCTCTCTTCTTTCATGTATGTTTTCATTTTGAGGTTACTGCTTCAACGCTTTGTGCTTTTTGAGTCTACAAGTCTTTCTGTAACAGCGCCACTGAGAATGAAAAGAAATGTGTAAGTATGAAGCAAAATAAAAATATGGCTTCTCTTCTTTTTATTGCAAAAACAATTCAAACAGCACATCGTACTAAAAATGATTCAACCAGTCCAAGGATTAAATCTCATAATAAAACAATTTGAATGCAAAATATAACTGGACAGTCTTCTGTTGTTTTTAAACACCCGATCTGCTTCAAGACTGTAGCCTCCCAGACTTTATACAGCATACCTGCTTCATAAGTTTTTTTTAAATCAGACCTCAAAACTGAAGTACAACATGCTAAACTTCCTACACTTAGGACCTAAAATGGACTTTTGTAGCCATGTATCTGTATCTGTAATACATGTGGGGTTATATTAAGGGTAACCTGATCCTCTACAGACAGATCATTCAGGTGACTGAGAAACAACCAAATACAATAAAATGACATTTTCACGAGCGCAGAGGTGATAATGATAGACTCACAGTCAAATTAATGGAGCACAAATTGGGTTAATATCTACACAAAAAACTACTGATTCCCTCTCTATCAAACAGAAATGCTGGAGATTGGAATAATAAAGATGTTGATTAGTCTGAGTCGCTGTCTCCTTCACTGTCAGCCTCCTTCACATCCACGCTGAACTTGTACTCTTGGTCACAACCCATGTATGCATCGCTCATAAAGTACAGGGTGTAGTTGTGGATGCCCATTGCCGGAGCAACAAAGTCCAATTTGACCTTTAGAGGACAGAGAAAACAAAATGAGGACTCTGGTGGTTTAAAGAGCATTTCTGTATGCAAGGGGCAACTCACTGACCTTTGCTTTCTGCTGAAGAGTCAGTCTCTTGATAGAGATGAGACTGTTAGACTTGGGGTCTCCAATTACCACCCACCAGCCCTCCTCACGTTTCTGTAAAGATGAAAAATAACACGAGGCAGTCATTACATGAAAATTATAAAAAATATAAAGAGACACCATCACGACACTTCATCAGAACTTACCTGGGGGAAGAGAGGTGCAATGACAGGACCTGTGACCTCCTCTTCTCTCTCCAGCTGAACCTGAACCAGAACTGGACTGCCACTGTCAAACATGGGAATAGATTAATTTTTGACCCACCATTAATGGCATTTATTTACAGCCGGTGCAAAAACATGTATTTTTGCAGCTGCAGAAAGATTTCATACATACCTCTTGACATTATCCTTTTCTGCCACTTCATATGACAGCTCAATGTTGGGGTAACGGTTACAGAAGCGAGCCACATCAGCCATCTGGGCATCTGAGAGCTGCAGCAATGCACTTCTGTCTTCATCCTCCATTTCCATGATGTCAAAGATGCTCTCCACTCCCTTATGAAAACATGAGAGAAAACATGATCACTTTCAATCTGTGACTCATGCACACTAAAGCAAGAGACTTTATCAGGATCATTTACCTTTTCTGTGCAGCGCTTGATGTGTTCTGAAGTGAAGAATGGCAGTTGTTTGAGGTATGAGTCCTTGGACCACATGGCCTGAGTGACCATCTGAGCCAGCTCCATAGCAGCCAGAGCTGGACTCAGCCAGCCGTTACTGGACAGCACATCGACACATGCCTGAATCAGACGGATGGCCTACACAAAAACAACAAACACACTCATTAAATATGAATCAAAACAGAAATGTGACTGTTAGGTTTATATGTAAATACAAACCTTGCTGAGGATCTCCTCAGTGTCTGACTGGAGTTCAGCACTCAGCTGCATCCTGGAGAGATGGGCTTGCAGCAGCAAGTTAGTCTTCACGTGGGGATCATTGAACTTAGGGTTGTTCAGTTTGTGGGGCACTTTCTGTGCCAGCTGAAATGCAAAAAGCACATTAAAAATAGTTTCTTCCATCTTGCTGTCTTGTTGCAGGGGTGTTAATGCTGGTTGCTTTTCTGTTGTCTTGTCACTTTGTTTACCTGTCGGAGGAGTGCATCCTCGTGGTGTCTGATGGGAATGTTTTTATACTCTGCAGCATTGGAGATGATCTCAATTAAGCCGCGGATCTTTGTCTTGGCATTCAGAGACATGCTGAACAACTCTGCACAAGAAAACGGCAAAGTAGCACAGTTAGGTTTGAATTCAACACATGCACGAGCGATTTATGACAAAGATGAAAATCAGAAGAGTGGTGGCACAAACCGATGGTGGTGTAGTTGATGTAAT
Organism: Etroplus canarensis; assembly: GCA_015106775.1. Taxonomy (NCBI): domain Eukaryota; kingdom Metazoa; phylum Chordata; class Actinopteri; order Cichliformes; family Cichlidae; genus Etroplus; species Etroplus canarensis. The sequence continues at coordinate 17,212 of VUQH01078687.1, forward strand.
AGTAGGCAGCAATCATGCCCAAATTGAGCGGTGCCACATCCATCTCATCCTCTATACTGATGCATTTGGACTGCTCCAGGTCGTGTAATGTGTTCTCCACCAGCTCAGACAGGTGGTCGGACAGGTGGCGATGAGACATACCTGACAAAGAAGTCACAGCACACAAATACTGAATATCTGAAAACTGGCCGAAATATCAGAGCTCACTCAGTGAGTTTAACTACAGCTTGTTCTTCCCTTTAAAGGATGCAGCTCACCTTGTAGGTTGTAGTAGTTAGGGTTCTGGGTCATACGGCGGTAGAGGAATGTCCATGTCAGGTAATCCACAGCGTCCTGCTTGTTTTCTACCGTCTTGGTGACAATCTCAGCATTGAAGTGGTCGTGGAGACAGTGATCCAAGTGAGACTCCACTGGCAGTGGCTCGTACAGGAACTTCTTAAAGAAGTCCTATCATGAAAAGTTAAAAAATTGTTTGTTTTCTAGTTACTGTTGTACAATCACGTTTTTAAAAAATAAAAACGGATGTCTTTCTACCTTCTTGGAGCCCTGACACATGATTACACAGCGCCCCTCATCATCCAGCATGGGTCTGTTCGCCTTGCCCACCATCTGGAGGACATCATATATGGGATAGTCCACATATCTGAAGAAAACAAGGTGAATGTCATCAACAGAGGAGATATTCAATACACACCTTTTACAGTCTAATAAGAAACAGTGGGGACTTACGCATGAATTTTGCCATTGTAGTATTGGGTGTCCATAACAATGACAAGGTGAGCAGAGATGTTGATGCCCCAGCAGAGTGAACGAGAGGACACCACAACCTGAACAGCACCTGTGAAAGGAGAACGCAAGGAAACATAAAATTTTACTTCTAGATTTTCCTTTTCTTTTCTTTACACTTTAAACCCACCTACTCATCAAGCAGAAAGTGCAGCAGGAATGAGTCATACCTGAGTTGAACAGCTGTTCAACTATTTTGCGTTCAGTGGCAGAGAGGCCCTCATGCAGGTATCCCACGCCATTGGCCAGAGTCTCTTTCAAAGTTGTGTCGCTTATTTTCTCCAGGAATGGAGCCAGGTCTTTCTCTGTGCAATGTAAGAACCTACAAGGAGAAACACATTTATTTACTGACCACAGTGTAAAGATGCAACACAAACATAATTTCCATGCAGCAGGAGCTGTGGTGGCTGACCTCTGAGGAACCACATCAGCAGCACAGAAAGTGAGGATATCGATGGCTGTGAGGCGAGTCTGCCTGCGGGATGGGACGAACACCACGGCTGGTTTGGAGGGAGAGTGCTTCATGATGGCGTGATAGACTGGCTTAGCCATGGAAAGCAGGCGAGTCTGGGTATGACTCACATTGAAACCCTAGAGAAACAAGAAAAGGTTGACTAATCAGAAACATAACAGATATTCATTGTTCCTTGGCTGCTGGCACTGTTCCAGAAAGTTCTATTTTTTTCTGGTTGAAACACTGTTTACAGACCTGGATGTGCAGCTCTAAAGGCACGGGTCTGACATTGGGGTGGAAGTTGAATGTGGCTGTGGTGCTGCAGCCCAGCCAGTGGGCCACGTCTTTGGCATTGGACAAAGATGAGCTGAGAGCCACGATGCGGATGGGACGCTCAATCTGAGAGGAGATGTATCTCATCCTTGAGCAGATAACCTCCAACACAGGCTAATGTAAAAAAAAAACAATGGACATTAACACTCAAGTCTGTATATTGCAGCATTACATGAAAATCACTGAAACGCTACACCAGCTAGTATTGTGTACTTACTCCATTTTCTCCTCCGATAAGGTGCGCCTCATCCACAATGAAAAGGCTGACGTTCTGGACATTCTTCCTCTGCTTCCAGCGACGAGACAGGATGTCCCATTTGTCAGGTGTACTAATAATAATGTCACCCTTTCCCAAGAGCTTCAGATCTGTGCTCGTCTCTCCTGTCAGCAGCACCACCTTCTTGTTTAGAATGTCCTGGAACTTCTGGTGCCAGTCAATGAACACCTTGGAGACAAGGATAACTATATTGATGCCAGGTGTATAGCTTTATACCCAATACAATCATGCTGGAAGGAAAACGTAAGCAATGATAAGCACATTTTTAACTTTTATTTAATTCAGACCTGTTCAGCCAATGCTTCCATTGGGGTGATGTAGACACAGCGACCTTCTGCATTGTGCAGGAGCATTCGCAGAATGGCAAACTCGGCACAGATGGTCTTTCCACTGCCGGTGGGAGCTCCAACAAACACATTATCATCGCTGTTGTACACAGCATTGAAGACTGTGGGAATAAAGGTAAAACTGAGGTAAGAAAATATTGTGGAGACCTGAGCACTGAGAATTAAAAAAAACTCCATGAAGAAAACCACAATTTAAATGATGAGGGAAATATTTTATGTAGTTTTTCCCTCATTCTGTACCTTGTGTCTGAATGGGGTTGAAGAAGGGGAACTTATTCTGGTAAAGAGCCTCGAAGGCAGAGTTCCTGAGAGCAGTGACAGGCAGAGGCTGCAGGTCCAGCAGCTCAGTGGGTGGGGGGTACTTCTCTGGCAGGATAAGGTGACGGAAGGATACTGGAAGCTGAGTCTCACAGGCTGGAGGGAAAAAACCACAAACAAAAACCAAAACAGTTACTTGAAATGTTTACATGATCAAAATGTCTAACCTATTTTCATCAAATTACTTACAGAGCCAGCGATCTGAGACCACACGGATGAAGTACTGAGGTGGAAGAGGCTCAAACACTGGGACAAAGAAAGTCACAAGGTGCTCATCCTGGGCGTACTTGGCTTTGAGGAGGAAGTACTCGTGGTGGAGGACAACCTCACTGTCCACATCCTCAACCAGGATCCAGAAAGCTTCAGATGATCCGTGAATCTAAGCGAGAAAATGAAAGTCTTTTAGTGTTTTCAATAGACTGAACTCTTCGGGGAAACTCTAACCAGCAAAAACGCAATTAAAGCAGCACTTATGGTCAAAACTACTGACCTTGTCATCCCACTGGAAATCAGGTGTGATGGTGAGCTCCACTTTGAGTGTGGAGCGAGTGATGGGCTGCAGATGGACAGCCAAGTCCAGTTTGGGAAACTGATGGACGTATTTGTGAATGGTCTTCCCCATCTTTGGCATTCGGATCAGCTCACCTAAAAATGAAACATACAAGAGACTTTTAAATTCTCTCCAGGGTAGGGAGGAAATTCAGTGACCATAATGTACAAGAAGAAAACTCACCAATCTCATTGTGGTTGAGGTCATAGAGACGCTCAAATGGGAAGTTTTTCTTCTCAATCTTTTTGATCACTTCCTCTGGCAGCTTCTTGAACTGACGCAAAGGAGACATTGACTGCCACCTGTGGAAAGTACAGAATATCAGTGCTGCTTTGACCAAGCAAATCAGTGTTGTTCTTTTTTCAACTCGTCCCTTACTGCTAGCCTTCTGTCACAAATAAGCCCGACACTTGTCTCCACTCTCTTCTTCACCTCTCTTGTGCACTGTCCATTGCTTTGGATGGTTGACCCCTGGTATTTAAACTCATCCACCTTCACTACCTCTTTTCCTTGCAAAGCTGGTGTTAATTCGAGTGACTCACATTCTCTTGTCAATCATTTTGCAGAGATTCATGGTCTTGTCTGTGAGCTGAGCCCAGCCTCTATTAAGCACAATCTCAAATATGGCCCGCATTAATCGCCCAGCACTCTGCATGAAGAAAAATAACATATTGATAATTGATAACCTCATTTTCTATTTACAGAAAACCAAATCTAATCTTGTGCATAATAATTATAAAAAAGGGTATAGGGAAACATATGAAAAATAAAATCAGTCTAAGTACGTCTTTCATACCTGTGTAACATACACCATGTCGGCCATGAGAGCAAAGCCTTCGAGTTTTAGTTGAGAAATGTATGCCTGGAGCAGCACGTTGATCTGAAATGGGAACACACAATTTACAAACCACTTCAAACAACAATCTTTCCATTTAAAAAGATACACTGAACCATAACTGGAATCTGAAATCAAAGTCATATTTTCTTTAACCCTACAATACAAATACTTTTCAAAAACACCATCACTAGTTATTTTTGTCACCTTCGCACTGGGCTCCTCGATGCTTTCCTTCACAGGGATAGGAACTCTTTCCAATAGTTTCTGAAGTTCCAGTTTTTCCTCCTGAAAGACAAAGTTTTAATTTATTCTTCGAAGGTTTGTTAAAGATTATATTCAAACCATCATGGCAGTCTGGGGCCATCATACCTCTCTCACTGTGATGTTCCTGAACTCTGAGGAAAGTGAAAACACTCGGAAGAGTTCGATCTCACTTAGAGTGGGTTTCAGCAGCTGGTTGTAGGTTTGGATTGAGTCATGCGTGATGTAGAAGTGACTGGCAATGCGTCCCAGGTCTGTAACCTTTGGGTAATAAGACAAAAAGCTTAAAAATCAGCACTCTCATTTGTCATCACTGGAATCAAAGAATAACAAACCAAACATTCAGTCAAATTGTGCATACCTGGAAGCTGCCACTCCTCTTGTCATATTTAATGAGACTGTTCTTGTCCAGGACGTTGGCTGCTGTATGCACCAAGTCCATCCTGCGCCTCTCCAGCAGAGGGTCTGAACTCCGGTCATCATGAGAAACACCATACAAGGTGGGGTTGCGGAGCATGCGCACATATAGGTAGGTGTAGCCAAGCCAGTTTACAGCATCCTGACAACAAATAATACAAATGATTTGAAATTTCAAATGAATGGGAAATTCGTCACTTTAACTTTCAACAGGTAAATGTACATTTAGATCACCAACCTTTACATTCTGCACATTTCCCAGCACTATCTCTGCATTGAGCATGTCAGCCAGCTTGCCCACCATCTGACTCTCTATGGGCAGCTGCTGGTTCAGCAGGGACAGATAATACTGCAGCTCTCCATGGGACGTGATCAGGATTCCCTCCCCTTTAGTGTCATATTGTGGACGACCAGCACGACCAAGCATCTGAAATCATACACATTTTCAAAAAAATACTATCACTGAAGGTACAACTTAAGGCAGAACTTATTGTAGTTCAGCAGTAATCAGGGCTGGACTGACCTGCAAAATGTCCAAAGCACCCAGCTCAGTCCATCTGCCTTTCTCTGGGCTGTACACTTGGGTTCCTTTGATAATGACAGTATGTGCTGGCAGGTTGACACCCCAAGCCAGAGTGGCTGTAGACACCAGAACCTGGATGTGTCGATCGGCAAACAAATCTTCTACCAGCGTACGGTCGACTCTGGTCATACCAGCATGGTGGATGGCAAAGCCATAAGGGAGCAAATCCCTCAGCTCCAGGTTCTATAGAAGATAATTCAATTCAGTATTCAAAAAGTTTTAACACTAAACCCAGCTTTTCAAAAATATTTTAAGTTAAAAACATGAGCTCACCTTGCACTGCTCTGCCTCAGTTCTTAACACTTCAGTAGATGCAGAACCCTCTCTGAGGAAAAGACCCAGAGTATCTTTCTCAAGGCACATGTCCCTTATAGCCCTGGCAGTCTTTCCTGTCTCCTTCCTGGAATGGACAAACACTAGCACCTGTTGGGGAAAATGAATGCCAGGAGATTTTCAGATTTGGTGCCAAATTGTTGTACATGTGAACTACTTCTTCAAGTGCTGTAGAGCAACAGCATGTGAACTTACAGGATTCTAAAGCTACACCCCCCTTAATACAACATCTGAAAATGAAAATCCTTGTTCCAGACCAGTGTTTTAGAACTGTTTCAGGTTTAATCCCAGTTTGGAGTATAACACTTGAGAACACACAAGCATTCATTCACACACCACACACACACACACACACACACACACACACACACACACACAAACACACACAC
>VUQH01078690.1:0-31730 GCA_015106775.1 Etroplus canarensis
CCCAGGAATACTTCCAGAAACCGCTGTCGGTTAACACAATCCACCGTGCCATCTGCAGATGCCAACTAAAGCTCTATCATGCAAAAAGGAAGCCATATTTGAATGGGGTCCAGAAGCGCTGTCATGTCCTGCGGGCCAAGACTCATTTGAAATGGACTGTTTCAAATTTGGAAAGTGTTCTATGGTCAGACGAGTCCAAACTTGACATTCTTGTTGGTAATCATGCATCCTGCGGGCTAAAGAGGAGGGAGACCTTCCAGCATGTTATCAGTGTTCAGTTCAAAAGCCAGCATCTCTGAAGGTGTGGGAGTGCATAAGTGCATACAATATGGGCAGCTTGCATGTTTTGGAAGGAACTATGAATGCTGAAAGGTGTATAAAGGTTTTAGAGCAACATATGCTCCCCTCCGGAAGACGTCTATTTCAGGGAAGGCCTTGTGTATTTCAGCAGGACAATTCAAAACCACATACTGCAGCTATTACAACAGCATGGCTTTGTCGGAGAAGAGTCCTGGTGCTGAACTGGCCTGCTTGCAGTCCAGATCTTTCACATATAGGGAACATTTGGCGCATCATTAAATGAAAAATATGTCAAAGACAATCATGAACTCTTCAGCAGCTGGAAACCTATATCAGGCAAGAATGGGACTGAATTCCAACACCAAAACTCCAGAAGCTCATAACCTCAATGCCCAGACGTCTTCAAACTGTTTTGAAAAGATGAGGAGATGCTACACCATGGTAAACATGCCCCTGTCCCAACTATTTTGAGGCCTGTAGCAAGCATCAAATTTGAAATGAGCTCATTTTGTGCATAAAATTATAGTATTTCTTAGTTTAAACATTTGCTATGTTATTTATATGCTGTTGTGAATAAAAGTCTTTTAGTTTTCATTTTGTTCTAATTTAAAGAACATCCCAACTTTTCTGGAATTCAGGTTGTATACTGAAAACTGAAAAATTATTGTCATGAGTTGACTTTGTTTGATTGTTTTGTTTGTCTGTTTTGTTTTCATTTTTTTGTTTATTTTAAGAAGATGTCTGAAATAAAGTCTCTGAATTCATATAGAAACCATGTTTATCCACCTTAGTTTCCCTTGCAGCACCTGCAGCAGCCGTCACCCCACCAGTGAGGCCTGCCCCACAGTTTGAGGATTAATGAGTGAATCTAAATTGGCCGTACATGAATGGCTGCCTGGCTGTCTGTCTTAGCCCTGTGATGGACTGGGGACCTGTCCAGGGTGTACCCTGCCTCTTGCCCTATGACAACCGGGATGATGAAAAAAACAGACAGAAATTTATGAATACTCTGCAAGACAGTAACTCACAAAATTTTGTTTCACTTGCTCAAAACTGGTACTCATGGTGCCCCCATATGTTGAGTAATTATCTAACAAATATTGGAAAATATCTTGGTAACTTTGAGATATGCAAGAAGAGTTCTTGTCTGTGGATTTAGTGTATTAGTACAATTTTTTCTGGACACACTTTTTGCCTGATCATTCTGCTCATTTCATCAAACTCGGAAGATACTGTAGTATACCACGTGTGTTTGCCTTTTGTTATAAGATATTTTATTTTTATGTCTGGTGAAATCAATTTCAACTGCCCTGACTTCTGAATGGTTCATCCAATTGCAACCAAATTTGAAGCTGAAGTTTTACAATTTGAGGGCACTCAAGTGTAAAAAAAACACACCAACAGCAACAAAGATTGCTCAATACAAATTGTTACTACTCTGATAAACTAAATACTAGCTTTTTGGTAGACAGCTGGCCCACGGTGAAATTCTCACATAGGCTCTTTTCTTCTCCTCCTGCGTGCTTTCAGATACAAACACACTTTTAATTCTCAGTTGCCAGACAGATTAAAGGCCGCTGCCAGCTTCAGCAGCTGCGAGCAAGCTGCATCAGTTTTCAGCAATCACACTCCAGTTTCTCCAGGAATTACACATTTTTGGTTCATAGATATATTCCACCCAAAGCTCTCTGACATTTCTCAGGAAATCTTATCAACCGAATAGATATTAAATATGCTTGGATTCTCCAAAGACTATTTTACAAGCGCCCACGTTAGTTAAAGGATTCATGCAGGAGCAAGCTTGATGTGTGTGTTTATCCGTTTCAGACTAAATGTTTGTACAAGACAGCTGCTGCACATTTCCTCTATGTATAAATGTATGTGTTTGGGTCTTAGCAGCATAAATGTTCTGTATGTCTTTGACTCAATGGAGTCACAGGGGAGTTGTGATGATGAGACTGTTGTTGTGATGGAGAGTTCTTCCTGCTTCCTGCATGCAGATAATATATGACTTACAGAGAAAATTGTGTGAGAGGGTGTGTGTACGTGTGGGTTTGTGGGAAGGGGTGTGGGGTTCTGTGCTTTCGCCTGCAGCTAATGATGTAATTATGCTGAAAACAAACGCAACAACTAAACCCGTTTAAGAAGAGTTAGACAAACAAAGTCAGCGGAGAAATATGAAATCAGCAAACTGAGGATTTTTGTCACTCATTAAGGGAAGAAGATTTCTGATTTTTATCTCATTAGTAGAAAAATTTTTCATAGATCCCTCTGTAGTTGTTTTTTCCCATGTAGTTGTTTTTATCTGCTGTTGTGTTTTTCTTGAGAATGTAACAGATTATTTGAGTTCGTGCTCTGTTAACTTTGTTTTTCTTCCTCAGGCCACATCTCTCCGTGGAAGGCCTCCAAACAGGTACAGTGATTGAACTAACTGCGTTTTTGCATGTGTGTTAGACATCAGCGTTGGTTGCAGAGCCTGCATTACCTCAGAGGTGTTTGGCTTTTGCTGTATTGTGAAGCAAAACAGCCTCCCTTGAGCTGCTTATTAGTTTGATCACATCAGATCGTACATCTTACCAGCTGGGAAAAAAATTCATTCTTAAACTGTACCTGTTGCTGCTTCTGCTTCTACAATCTGTTCTCATTTACATTAGACAGCATATTCAGACATGATGAATATCACCTCATTTGTGTTTAAAATGTGATTATTGATTTAAATTCGTAATCAATTGCCCTCTGCCCAAATAATTACTTTTCTTTATAGGATAATTTAGTCATTGGAGCGCAACATTAAACTAAATATACTGTTTTGTCCATAAGTATTTGGACAAGGACACAATTTTTGTAATGTAGATTTTAAATCAAGCAGTTAAGATGTGATTAAACAGCGGTCTTTCTCTAATCAAGGGGTTTGACAAAAGAATTGCAAAAGAACTGTTCAGGAAGTACAGACATTTTTATACGTCATCCCCATTTTCAAAAAGCTCAAAATAATTAGACAAACTAACAGAATTTTATATACTTTTTTTTAATACTTGGATCTTTTGCAGTCAGTGACTGCCTGAAGTCTAGAACCCATGGATATCACCAAATGCTGTTTCCTCCCTTGAGATGCTCTGCCACGCCTTTACTACAGGCACCTTCAGTTGTTTGCTTGTTTGTGGGTCTCTCTGCCTTCAGTTTTGTCTTCAGCAACTCCCATTTTTTCACCTTGAGAAACTCTTGTGTTGCTTTTGCAGTATGCTTTGGGTCTTTATCCATTTTCACTGTGATGTGCCCTCTAGTCAGTTTTGCAGCATTTGGCTGAATCTGAGCAAAATTTGTCCTGCTACTTCCATCAGCAGTCTACATCATCAATAAATACTAATGATCCACTTTCACTGGCAGCCATACATGCCCATGCCATAACATTATCTCCACCATGTTTAACAGATGGTGTGGTATGCTTTGTGAGCTGTTCCTTTCTTTCTCCACATTTTTCTCTTCCAATCATTCTGGTACAAGTTCATCTTGGTTTCGTCTTTCAAGAGATTTTTTTTTCCCAAAACTGGGAAGGTTCTTTTAGAGGTCTTCTGGCAAAATCTAATTTTGCCTTCTTGTTCTTGAGTTTACCAGTTGTTTGCACCTTGTTGTATTACATCCAGATCTTTTATCTGCTTAGTTTACCAAGAATAACAAAGGAACAGGCCTCACCTGGCTGTGTACTTTTGAGCCTCTGAAAATGGGGACTATGTATAAAAATGGCCAGTTCTTTTGTCAGTCCCTTCAATTAAAGCTTAAAGTCTGCACTTGAATCACATCTTGATTATTTGATTTAAAATCCCATGGTGGTGTGCTGAGGCAAAATTACAAAAATTGTGTCATTTTCCAAATACTCATGAAGCTAACTGTGTGCTCTTACACCTCATGTTTGTGTATATTTTCTATTAAGTGTGATCACCTTCCATTATTCAGGTACCTGTCTCTTAAGATTATTTCCTGCAAATCTGCACACACAGTCAGATCCTTAGGTATTTTGAAAAGAACACACTTTTCATAATTTTGGCTCTGCAGAGAATTGAAATGAAGCAATCAAGATTTGATTGAAGTGTAGACTTTCAGCAATAATTCAAGGGGTTTTAGGAATTACAGTCATTTTTACATGGCCCCACCATTTTCACAGGTTTCCGAGTAACTGGACAAACTTAACATACTCATAACTATAACAATTATAAATAAATATAACAATTAGATGTAAATTCAAAAATTAAAACAATGACTTCTGAAAGCCTGGAAAATATGAAGATCACAAATGCTGAGTTTTCTTAAAAAAGAAAGAAAATGCTCTGATAGGCTTTCACTTCAGTAACTGTTTGTTTGTGATCCAGTTGCACTGGCAGCCATACATGCCTCTGTCATAACATTGCCTCCACCATGTTCGACAGGTTATACTTTGGACCACAGGGCCTTCATTTCCACACTTTTCTCTTTTCACCTTCTGATAAAGGCCTTCCTGTTCTTGAGTATAACCAGTGGTTTTGCACCTTGCTGTAAACCTGTTTGTTTATATTATGGCATTGCACTCCAAAGAAGGAAGTAGTTTTTCTTAACAAAGGAAAAAATCATGCTATCATCCACTGTAGCTTTATACTGTGGTCTTCTGGGCTTTTTGGTGTTACCCAGCTAGCCATTGCATTCCTGCTTTGTAAGAATATACCACATTATTGATGTGACCACTCCTAAAATGTTTGCTTTCTCTCTAAAAGGTTTATTTGGATTTTTCAGTCAAATGATGGTGGTCTTCACGTGATTTATCACATTATTGAACCACATATTATGAGTGACCATGCACAGGTACAAATTCAGCCCTTCAAAATAATTTTAGATCTTTTATCTCCTTAAGTTCTCATAACGTATCAAAGACTGGCATTTAATTGTCCAATTGTAATCCTTTTAAAATGGAAAAGCTATGTGACAGGACTGGTACTTATATAGCACTTTTCTGCTCTGAGCACTCAAAGCACTTTTTACTATAAGCCTCATTCACCCATTCACACAACGCTTCATTCTATCCTTTTTAAACCACATTTTGACTATCACACACATTCACTCTCCAATGGCTACATCGGGAGTAAATTGGGGTTCAGTATTTTTCCCAAGAATGCTTCGGAATGTGGACTGGAGCAACCAGGGATTGAAGCACAGCCCTTCTGGTTAGGAGGTGACCCACTCTATCTCCTGAGCCACAGACATCCTAACTGTTTAATGCATTATATATATTAGACTCTTTGAATTAAAGCTGAAAGTCTGCACTTCAGTCACATCTTTATTACTTCATTTAAAACTTCTGCCAAATTAGCAATGCGGATTAAGCCACTGTGGCGACCCCTTCATGAGAATGCAAGGGAGCAAGGTACACTCATTGTTGTTTGTACATATTATATCTTGCATATCTTATCATGCTAAAACTCAGTTTTAGATTAGTTCTTGTGGCCAGCACTTAAACAATGAACACTGAAACTTTTGATCTTGAATACTTGAGAAGAGGGTTGTTGAAGAATTTGTAGCAACATATTTGAACTGTATTGTTTAAATTAAAAAAAAGAACCAGAACTCGTTTTATTGTCCATAAAACATATCAGGAACAAATTTCTAATAAACACGCACAGTTAAACTAAGTCTTAAGTTAAGCATCTGTTGTTGTTTACCTCTAGTTACCTGACCAATGGGATCCACATGGCAGCCCTCAGGCGAATCTATCTGGGCCAGTCTTGCCACCTGGCACACCTTTCCCAAACCAGCCACAACACCGCACATCCGTGCCTGACTCCACTGAAGGCTTCGACCTTAACAAACCCGACCCATATGACCTTTACGAGAAGTCGAGGGCTATCTACGAGAGCAGACGTGAGTGCAGAGAATTTAAATTTGGCAGTTTATGGTGGCAGAGCGAACAATATTTTTACTGTCAGCTCATGTGTGTCAGGCCCAGAATATGAGGAGGTGGAGGTGCACCTGCTGAGGGAGAAGACTGGATTTGGCTTCCGCATCTTGGGGGGAGACGAGGCCGTGCAGGCTGTGAGTCCGGACGCCCGTGACAAGGCTCGTATGGGACGGGCTGGACCACACACATTTTAACCTCATACACACCAACCTCATCTGACTTGCACTTGATCTCATCTCACTTTCTTCATGCAGTCACAAACATCTGACCAAAATACCCTCCAGACATGCACAGACTTGCACGCAAGCACATCTTGGCCTTCTCACGCTGCCCTGATTCTCTAACTGCTCAGTACCTCCCATACTGAAGTAACGCCTTGCTAACTTGTCTACGTTGTACAACAGCATGCAATCTATGATGCAGATAGAATGTGACAGCAGGGTGTAAGAAAGGTGAAAAAGATGTTACCGTGACCCAAAGGTAGTTTACAAGCTAGATAAAGCAATTGTGTGATTCCACTTGTGTCTGACTCATCCTCTTCACCTTAATCTATGCTGCTAATATTGATTGTCTTTGAACAGATTGTCATTGGCGCTATAATAGAGAACACTCCTGCTGAGCGCGACGGGCGTCTTCGACCTGGGGATGAGCTCATTTCTGTGGATAAAAATGTGGTTGCTGGGAAACCACACAAATACGTAATAGACTTGATGCACGCAGCCGCTCGCAATGGTCAAGTCAGCTTGACTGTGAGAAGGAGAGTGCAAATGCCTGGTGAGGGCATGTTTTGTTTGTTGTTTTTTTCTGGTTATTTTTTATTTTGTCTTTTTGGGTTTTTTTTCTAACACTTAACCAAAATTGGAGAACAAGCTGCACATTTCACTGGCATCAAATTAAAAAACACAGCTTGGACACAGCACACATGCTAACAGTCTGCACTCAGGATCTCTGTGTGCTTCTCACCCACACATCTTTTCTGTGGTAGTAGATCATACATACATTTATCCTTTGTTCATTGTTAGCACTGCAGCAGGCTCTGTGGTTTGTGTCTTTCTGGGTGCGCTTCTCCTGTAGGGACATGCTGTTACAAAAGACTCAAATGACAAACTCAGAATCCAAGTTTGAATTTGGCTCTGAATCCCTGCTGGACTCCACCGTTGTATGCACTGAATTGTATTTTTTCAGTGGCCACGTTTTTAACGGCTTTTGCCTTAAAAAAGTTGTGAAAACTAAACAACCACTGTGAGTAATTTATTCACATTTTACAGTAATAGAGTTGCTGCTTTGACTCATCTGCATTCTCTCTTTCCTTCAGGTGAACCATGTCCTGTGAACGGCCGTAGCCCTGGCTCGGTGTCAACACAGCACAGCTCTCCACGTAGTGATGCAGCTTCAGCTTCAGGCCCTCCAGTGGTCGCAGTCCCTGTGGCCACTACAACACCAGAGGGATCTGCCCTGCAAACCAGCGATGTGGTTATTAACCGTAAGGAGAATGAGGGCTTCGGCTTCGTCATCATCAGCTCCTTGAACAGGCCAGAGAATGCCACCATCATCAGTGAGTTACAAAATGACTTGCATCTGTCAGAAACCCTAAAGATTGTACCTAAACACAAATGGTCATTGTACATTCTGATGGCCAACCATCCTAAAGGTGGTGGCTGTACAACTGTAATTAAGTTTTTGCTACTGTATTTATTTCAAGCTGTACATGTGAAAAAATGTTGATGTATTAAAATTTTTCAAATATGTCTGCTGAATTTTTGACCACACAATGCCTGTTCTCTTTACACTCCATGGCTGATAAGAGACTGGTTTATTATTATAGAATCTTTTCCATTAAAGTAGTGCTTCTTTTTCTGTCCAATAGTTTCAGAGCTTATGGGTTCAAAAGAAGTTGATTTGTCTTGTAATATTTGTGTTTTTATTCTGGTCTTAACTCTATCTTAAGTAGTATTAAAAGCAGATTTATTAAACATATGGCTACACCTTGCTACAGAGAGCTAATATCTTTTAACAGACTGTGGGATTCTTTAGTCAGATTGGACTGATGGCACACTAAAGATCTTTTTTATGAATGTGTTCTTCTCAAATGCCCAGTGCATTTGAGGAACTAGCCACTGTGCTCCAAAAAACATTTCTGCATACACCTAAGAATATGCATACACCTTAAGTGGGTCTGATATACAGTATTCATTATAATTTTAAACATTAGTTCAGGATGTAATGGTGCATGTTCAACAGTCCCTGAGGGATTTTCTATGCACAGTGGGTTCAGAAATATTTTATAATGAAGTGAAAATTTTCTATTTCTTTTTATTCAAGTGTCTATAAAAGCTTAAATTCAAAATCCCATTGGTTTTGTTGCATACTGTTTTCATAAAATGGTGATAATGGTTTTAAAATGTACACTTCTGCATTGCAGTAGGAAAACATATAACTATTTAGAACTGTAATTTAAAAAGGTGGTTGCAGTGTTCCATAGTCATGACAGTGAAGCTAAGCTGTAAAATGTTACTGTGCTGTTTTCACATCTTTCTTCAAAATTGGCAGTGACAGCCACCTTGCTGTTGTCTTTTTCCAGCTGTGCCCCATAAAATAGGACGCATCATCGAGGGCAGCCCAGCGGACAGATGCGGGAAGCTGAAGGTGGGCGACCGGATCCTGGCGGTGAATGGACAGTCCATTATCAGCATGCCACATGCAGACATTGTCAAGCTTATTAAAGATGCTGGACTAACAGTCACACTGCACATCATACCAGAGGAGAGTAAGTCAAATGAAATATTATTTTGTGACTTTTGTTTGGCTCCTTCTTTAGTGTTGCCTTTGAAAAAACTCCGTGACCTCATCCCCCTTTTGTCTTATATGAATTTATTTTATTTCATTTGGCTAAGGAAGGCCTAACACGTGAAGAATGTTGCATTTACTGAGGTTAAAAAGTGAAAACTTTTCTATATTAATCTATAAAGGATACAAGGTTTGTGTTTGGTGATACTGTAACAAAGGTTACAAAGTCTCTTCAGCAAATAATTCAGAAGATTTCTCTGCAGAAGAGAAACTGCAGCCTTATACATGCTGGACATGTTTTATTTGTCAGTCTGTTCAACTCACTTTTTATTTAGAGCAAATTTTGCCACTCTTGTCCCGCCATCTGTCCATCGTAGGTTCCCATTCTGGTCCTAGCTCAGAGAAGCAGAGCCCCATGACCCAGAAACACAGCCCACAGACCCAGCCCAGCCCTGTAGCCCAGACAAGCCAAGGAGGCACGCAGTCCAGCCAAATGGCTGTTCAGCCAGGCCAAACGGCCACTCAGCCAGGTCAAGCAACTGTCCAACCGGGCCAGACACCAGCTCAGACAAACCAAACAGTGACTGGCCCTGCTGCACCAACAGCCTCCCAGCCTGCACCAGCTGGAACCCAGCAGAGCCCAGTCACGCAGCCCTCTGGCCCCCCTCCACAGCTCTACCTCCATGATGGCAGGTAAGGCCATACTTAGAGGGATTTTCTTGTTTGAACAAAGCAAGTGTGTTTGGCGTGATTTGTTAAACTGCACAGAGAACAAGTGGAAAAAGGATGGCCATCAATTTCACAGGCAATAGATATCAAACTGCTTATGAAGTGAAGGTGTGCTGGTAATTTCAGGAGGAAAACCTGTGACTATAGACAGTTTGTGTCCCAATCAAAGTCTCTGTCTCAGACTGGTTTCCACCCAGTTGCATAACTTCAATGTCAGTGAATAATTTACCTTAAAGTATCACCTCCTCTATAATGCAGGAACCTAGCAATCAGACCCTGCTCTATGTCACAACTATGAAAGTGTGAGTATGTGCTTGCATTTGTGTCTCAGATCAAGACACTGTGAGTAGCACTCCCAGAGCTGTGGGTTTATTCACATTTTGCAAGTGTGAACTTGATAAAAATTTCATAACAGAGGCTGATATTTCTACCCGTCCATTTTTGTGCTGAACCTCTTTATCTGGACATATGCAATTGTCTACCTCTCTCCTCCTTACTTTACCCCTAATTATATACTATTATAGACACTGTCCATGTGGGACAGTGAAAACTTCTTGAAAACAATGCTTTCACCTCTGTTCTCTGATTTTGTCAACTTTTTTTTCTCATGACAGGTCAGAGGTAAAAGCAAGACAGGATGTTAAACCTGACTTCCGCCATCCTCCATTCACTGACTATCGACAACCTCCAGTTGACTATCGTCACCCACCGGTGACTGATTATCGCCAGCCACCAACGCTGGACTACAGACACCCACCTGGTCTGCTGGACTTTAGACAACACCCTGCAGCTGCACAGTTCCCTCTGGGGATTCCAGCTGACTTCAGACCACAGGTAGAGCTTGACCAAGAACTGTCTGCTTATGTTGAGCGTACATCCTTCATTTGTATGCAGGTTTGTAACTTATTGCAAATAAACTTATCATAATCTTTATTTTTGGCATTGCAATCATATATCCTATTTTCTGTCATTGTGTTGTAAATTGTCTACATTTTGTTCTGCAGGACTATGATTACTTTACAGTGGAGCTTGAGAAAAGCGCTAAAGGTTTTGGCTTCAGTATCCGTGGAGGCAGAGAGTACAAGATGGACCTGTTTGTGTTGCGCCTTGCAGAGGATGGTCCTGCTATACGAAATGGAAGGATGAGGGTGAGATGAGGAAAACCACGACAAAGTGAAAACATTCTTTGGGAGATGATTGGGATTACAGTTGGTGAATAATAATGGCTCTATTTTGTTTTGGTTTGTTTTTTTAATGGAAAAGTCTGATTAATCCAGTCTAAGATATGCACGTCTATCCACCTTAATGGCTGTCAGCGTGTTTGTTTAAGTCAGAGATGGTATAAAGTTTAACAGAGCATGGATTTTTGCCTCCTGCCTAAGTGAGTAAGTATAAATACATGTGAATTAAGTAACCCTCTGCTCACCCTTAACAATTCTTGTTGAAATGTTCTTGAACAAGGCTCTTAACAGCTCTCACTCCCCAAAAGAAGACTGCTGGTGTAGAAAACTTACCCTTCTGTGAATAAACATAGGTTGACAGAAATCGACCCTGTCCTGTGTGTGTCTCTTCCAGGTTGGAGATCAGATCATAGAGATTAACGGGGACAGCACCAGGGACATGACTCATGCCCGTGCCATTGAACTCATCAAAGCAGGAGGCAGGCGAGTTAGGCTGCTGCTAAAGAGAGGCACAGGACAGGTGCCAGAATATGGTGAGATTTTCCTGAAAAAAAACACTGAAATCTCCTCATTATCCCTCGTTCTCTCTAGGCTCTGAATTGTTCTCGTTTAAAAAATGTAATTCTAGAGATTTATTGTTTTTCTTTCAACATTACTTTTTTCTTAAGAACACATTAACATGCATTAATATCTTTCTGCTTTTCACTCTTCACCTAATATTTAACTTGTGTGAAAAACTGCATTTATCAAAGGGTAGATACAACAGAGTAACAACCAACTCTTTAGCCTTTATGTATTGTAACCCCTCTGCTTTAAGTCTAATGATTGGTATAGGCTTTTACTTGCCTTCCTTCAGGAATGGTTCCTTCCAACCTCTCCATGTGCATGAAAGGTGACACACTAAGCTCCCCCTATTTCTTCCTAATGGGCCACTCTAAAGACACGGTTTGTGAAAACTGCATGTCTTTCTCTCCATACTGATTAATCTGTGTGGTCTGTAGATGTGCTGACTATGATCATGAGTTTTTGCATGGTAAAGCTGCAGGCATGTGCATATTGTGCTTGTGTGTGTTGTAGTAAGAGATGGTTTGTAGTGACCCTCCAGATCAAAGTGTCTCATCCTGAAGAGGCCTGTGAAGTAGACTCTTTGTGCTCAGAGCTGCTCGGGATCAGTCTGTCGCACAACTACAACTATGTTAATTGATTTTAATCACTGAATAAATCTTGGCACCAGTCTGTTGTTGTGCTGCTTATACACGTTTGCTTGCAAGTTTGCCTGATGTTTTATAAGAACATGATGTTTCTCTCCAATTTATTTTTCATTCTTTCTTTTTATTCTGTCTCTGTATGCATGTGCATGCTGGTTTTCCACTTCTTGCACGTCAGTTGACTTGAGTGTGTTTTCTCCCTCACTGACAGACTGTGCCAACCCCTGGGATTCCCTTTCTACAGCCCACTCTGCCCTGCAGGAAGTGACCCTGGAACCTCACCTGAATCCATTGCATTCATCCCATCCAACGTCAGTCCCAGACTCTCCTCATCAGCTCCCCCTAGAGGCCACAGTGTGCATGGCAGACAAAGCTCAAAAGCTCACAGACCACAGCTCCATTAGAGGGGCTGCAGGTGGCAGGTCCACCGAGCAGAAATGTATCATCAGGGGTCAGGGAACCCCTCAGGGGTCTGGAGAGCTGGACTGTGGACCAGGTGAAAGACAGCCTCGGGCTTTGCCTACCAAAACTGTTGTGGGAAGGTGCATTGACAGAAGAGAGAGACAGAGGGAGACTTGCTCCCCCTGCTGTGAGAGAAAAGGCCTGCATACACAGGCATTGAGCTCTATCTGGCCCTGGGACCCATATGCAGGCATGAATTTGAATGGAGCCTCTCAGGGCAGTGGAGATGGACATATCAGCCTCCAGGAGAGGCTGGTGTCCAGAGGTCTGTTCTCCAGAGAAGATGAGAGGGCCAGTGGCCACATTGGGCTCTGCTGCCCCTCTAAAACCTTGGAAGATCCTCCAGCAAGGAGTGCAGCTGCCTCCCCGAGGCCCTGGAATGTCCCTGGGTCTGAAAAACTGCCTGGAACCTTAAGGTCCTGGACCTCCACAGTAAGCAGGTAGACTGGATCTTGCTGGTTTGGGCTGAATCACACTGTATGGCTTCTCATTCAGTGCGCCACTGGACATCTCAGAAAACCAGTAAATCTCCCCTGCCGTCTCTGTCTCCCCTGTTTTCATCACCATCTACTTCTGAGGTCATATTTTATAGTTCAGTTGTTGTTACAAGATGATTATTACACCCACCACCTTAACGAACAGAGAAACTTACACAGCTATTGTAACATATGGTCTAAACATGATGGGGCCCCTTGTATGCGACCACTGATGTTCTGATTACAGATGGAGCAATGATGTCTGACTCTGAGTGGAGCTGTGCTTTCGACATGTACCTTTAACTGCTCGACTGTATCTGCTTCAGACTGGTTAATGCAATGTGGCCTCACGCGGAACAAAGACATATGTACAACCAAGAGATTTCTTTTTGCTCTATTTTCTCTGTGCAGTGGGAAGAGTGAGACTACAAATGTGTCAGATGGAGGCAGTGACACTGAAACTCCTGGAAGACACAGCACTGACCCAAATGACAGCCTGGTTAACCCAACATATGTTAAATCGCACATGCCTACCAATATATCATATACTATAAATGTAAAGATGTGAAAAATATGTACATTTGGTAAACTCAGAAACATACCTGTTGGTGTTTTTGAGGCAGTGTTGTAGTTAGATACATTGTAAAAAAAGAAAAGAAAAAAAAATCCAGGACAGTACTTTAGGATCACAGTGTCCATGGCCTCGTCTATAAACTACATATCAAAGACTGCGCGAGTCACCACACCCAGACTGCCGAGGGAGGCGGTGGTCATGTGCATGGACATAAACCACAATGTCTTTAGACAGGGACTCACAGGTCTTATAGAGGCAGAATATCAAGAGATGTGGAGCAGACCAGTCGGCACTCATGTGAGACAAAAGGATTTTTTTCCCACAAAATTGAACTCTTGGGTAACTGAAGACAGTTGGCTTAGTAAGAACTCATAATACTCTTCTGAGTTATGTACACAACTTGATCACAGTCAACCATGCAGTCATTGTGCTGAATTATAAGCTGTGTTGTATTCATTTTAATGCTCAAAAGGAAAATTTTGTCGAGTCTCTATTTCCCATTTCTATGCCTTTTACTGTGCTAAGTGTACCACATCACTGTGGGAGAGGGGCATCGGTGCAGGGAAGAGGAGGCCGATGGTTATGAGGTGGGGCAGAGTGCCTTACTCAAACTAATGCAGAGCTGTTGCCGTTGGGAATTATTTTGGAAACTGAATGCAAAACGAATATTAGTGACCATGCACACGTCAGCAAACTGCTGAGTTGTGGAACCTGTTTTTCTTCGGCTTTAATGCCAAGCGGTATATATCTCGATGCACTCAGCTGTATAGCTTATCAATGTCAATGATTGCCCTTGTCCTCTTGTGTTTTTAAAGGGGATAAAATGTAGCCTGTAGCATCACATCTTCTTCTTAGAGTCATCTAGGAGTGTAGAGCTGTGGACGTTTACCAAGACAGGGTTATATCAAATTGGACCATGGTTTCTGTATCTCAGCTTAACATTAACTTTGTGTTGTTGCTGGTAGTACCAGTCCCCACAGATTTTATATCTGTGAAACAAATGCATTGAAACATGTGTTTGATGATCAAGTCTTGTCCCTGGCAGAGGTTGAAGTACGCTGCTTTTAAACAGAGACGCCCAAGATGACGTCACTATCCTCCTGCATTTCTCCATTTTGATGTCATCCATTTCTCTCAGTAAGATGTTTGCTCTTGATCAAAAAATAATCACTTTTGAGAACTATGGGTTATTAAAAAAATAGGCACAATACATTGTGACTGTTGACTGAATGCAGCACGATGGTATTTCCAAGCTGTACTTGTAATCTGCTGGTAAAGCAATGCTCCTGCAGACTGGGGTACTAGTAAGACTGTGCATTGAGTGTCATCAGGACTGATTCTGAGTAAAATGTGGTCTGGATGTCTTTGACTTCCTGTGCTTTCTGTGATGAAATGGATAACATGTAAACAAGGTGAACGAAAACATGCCAGGAAGCTGCAGAAACGTGTTTGCTGTGTGTATAAATGTCAAAGTTAGGAAAAGCTGAAAGAATATGTCATCCAGCCCTCTGTCTCCATCCAGGCCGCTCCCCCTGCCTGCTGTGACTGATTTTGTATGAAGAAACAAAAAAATTGCTTATCAGAATCTGTGAAGGATGGCACGCTCATAAATCCCCTCTGAGATCAAGTATAACTGTGTAGTGTTAATTGTGTATTATTCACCTTGTACAGCTGTATTCCTACAAATATGGTTTACTGTATCATTGATACTGTAGTTTCAAAGACGTGAACAACTATTTTTATGAAATGCGACAGTACTGATATATTACATTTTGCTAAAAAACTAAAAACTTGTTTACTGAAAGATATTCTGAAATACTGTCAAATAAACTCTTGACATGGTGTAAAAATATTCTTTTCTACAGATTTTTACCTTTAAAATAAGACTAAAGCTCAAACAGTTTTCAGTTTATTCATCAATATATTAACACCTGACAGTGGTGTACTGGTTTACACATTCATCTCACAAGGGAAGAATCCCTGGTTTGATTCCACGTGGGGACACAAGCCCCTCTCACCATGGAGAGTTGCATCAGGAATGGCATTCGGCGTAAAACCTCTGCCATATTACCGATATAGATAAATCTGCCTTGGGGAGCATGCAAGCGAACATCTGAAGGTACATTAAGTGTGGATAATTGTCATTTACCCAACCTAAAACACCAGATACACTCACGCTGCAGTTGTACATTAGTTTTGACTTCTAAAACGTCAAGTTTCACTGCTTCTGTTTTTTTAATTCCTATATTGTATATTGTTAGTACAAACTCCACTTGCAGAAAAGTTATTTTCCAAAATCTGTTCTAATTTAATTCACATGAACATTAATTTTACTCCCAAAGTACAAAGAAAAGGTTTAACAATTTTACTAATTCACTGTATTTTGTTTACAGATATAGAATTTGATGGCTGTAACATACTTAATAAGTCAGGACAGAGACATGTTTAACATTGTGTTACATCAGCTTTCTTTTTAATAACACATTGTTTGGAACTGATATAAAACTTAACCTGCTCAGCAGAGCATGGTTGATAGTTTCTGATTCTCCTCTTAATGTTACACCATAGATTTTCATTAAGGGATGGAGCTGAACTATCAGCAGGCCAGTAAAGCACCACAAGCACTCTCTATGAAGCAACTCTGCTGTAGCCCGTGCAGAATGTGGTCTGGCATTTTCCTGCTGAAATAAGCATGGCTATCACCTTGATGGCAGTATATGTCTTTCAGAAATACTAAAATATGCTTCAAAGTCAATGGTGGCTTCACATACGCGTGACTCACCCCAATACCATCACAAAGGCTGGCTTTTGCTGTTGACAGTCTGGATGGTCATTTTAATATTTTTCACGTTTTTTTTTTTAAATTTTGAAACAAGCTGAAAAGTGGACTTGTCTGACTACAGCACACGATTCCAGTCTTTCAGTCCATCCGAGATGAGCTTGGCCCCAGAGAACTCTTGCGCTTGCTTTTCTGGATGTAGTGATGGACTGACAAATGAAGATTTTCAGTAGTACTCTGACCCCAGAGTATTTGTCATAGTAACATGAAAGTTTCTTAAGCAGTGCCACCCAAGGGTTTGAAGATCATGTGCATTCAACAGTGGGATCCAACTGTGCACTGAGATTCCTCCAAATTCTCGGAATCTTTTCACATTATGTACCATAGGTGTTAAAAGACCTAAATTCTGTAAAGTCTTGTGCTGAGAAATGTTCCTTTTTATCAATTCTCTCATGAATTTCAGCACAAAGGGATAAGCCAGGACCCAACCTTGCTTGCAGACTTAACTTCTGATGGATGCTTCTTTTATACCCAATTATAATACTGCATCTGCTGCCAGTGAGCCTGCTTAACGCGGGGTCTTCCAAACTGGCGTTACCTGAATATTCTTTTCAATCTTATTTTAACTCTGTCCCAACTTTTGTTGGGTGTGTTGCAGACATCAAATCCTAAATGTATGTATGTATATTTACAAAATACAATAAAGTTGGTCAGTAAAGCTATTGGAAATTTTTTGCACTTTTGTCAGTTGAAAAATGGGTCACATTAATTAATGTATCACAGATTTTATTTTTATTGCATTTTGAAAACCTTCCTGGAAATGGGGGTTTTAATTTAAAACAGCAACCAGCAATCACAGCATCTTTGGCTCTGGAATTTTTAATGCACGAGGTGAGAGTATACCAGACAGTTAACATCAACCTGAAATTGGATTTATTTTTCACACCTGGTTTCATATTTTAAAAATAATATCACCAAACACTTTTTGACCTCTCACACAATTTCACTTTAAAGTTCACACACTTTTCCTTCTAGAGGTGATTAGATGCGTTTTACAATCTGTCAGGGAGATGTCACTTCAGCATAATGTTCACTTCTACAACAAGGTTGAAGTAGCCAAAATAAGTGTAAAAGTAACAGGAGGAGATCCTGGGGCAGAGGAGCAGGTACTGAGACAGAAAATATAGTCAGATTTTTTTTTTAAATTTATGGAAGAATTTTTGCCTTTTTAGTTATCCAGTGATGGTGCATCTGAGTCTTACGATCACCCAATAAAAATGTTTGTGAAAACAGATAAAAAATATTTCACATTTAACAAAAAAAAGGGACATTTTATAATAAAATGTGTAAACATTTCCCCAGCTTCTCATCGCTGTCTGTTGGTTAGGCCACGATTGTGAGCATCTGCTGTTTTGTTACTGAGTGTAATTTTCTGTAGCAACCCGAGTTTCACTGTTTTCATGCACTGTCAGAGGATCCTTCTGAGAGAAGAGAAGAAGAAAAAAATATTAGTAACAGTGTGAGAGGGCTGAACTGCTCTTTTTTTTTTTGTTTTAGCTTGAAATGAACTTACACCAAGAGGTTTGTAGATTCCCAATTGGAAACGACAGCAAATTACATCAACCAAGAATCCAACCATACCATGGATCATACCTGTCAGTGAGAAAAAGATGTTGTTCATGTGGAGGGTTTAGACAGCTTGGTCTAAGTTGTTAGCTGTTGATTTTATGTACAGGAAGTCTGTGAATAATACATAAAGCATGAATTTTCCCTTTATCCAGATTGATTAACACCATTCATTTATGAGTCCACAAACTAAATTATAGAACCTTTGACAGTTTAAACTTGCTAGTCACTTCATGTTTGGGTAGGTTGACCAGATGTCCTCCTTTGTGCGGGACTGCACAGCATCTTCATCTATTTTTCTGCATCCCACATAAAAATTTTACAAATAAAATGTCAACCTATTCATATCTACATAAAGCGTGATTCTCAGAGTTTGTTGTTTTTTCTGCCAGTTATTTTTCCAATTCACAGGGGTAAGAAAATGAGGTGAAGCAACACTACATGTGAATCTCAAAAAGTGATGTGCCAATTTACAACATATGGATATATTTCCACTTAACACCAGAGATGATTACCAGACAGATGACGCTAACCACTTGTTTCAGATGGTGAATAAAATGAAGGGCTGCGCCAAGGCTCAGTATACAATAAATAAGTATTAATGTGTATCATGCAAAGCTGCTGCAGTAGAGCCCAAGAATGAAAATGTGGAGTTAGAGAACCATAACAGGTTATCTTTAAACAAATGGGAAATTTGGATGATGCAAGAAACACAAAACTATTGATGCACGATTTAGCCAATTACACCTTGCTAGTACCAGACTGGACCCTACTTTGCCTTCAGAACTGCCTTTATCCTTTATGGCATAGATTCAGCGATGTGCTGGAAACAATCCTCAGAGATTTTGGTCTACACTGACATGATAGCATCACACAGTTGCTGCAGATTTTTCGGTTGCACACCCATGATGCAAATCTCCCATTCCACTCCATCCCAAAGGTGCACTATTGGATTGAGAACTGGTGGCTGTGGAGGCCATTTGAGTACAGTGAACTCATTGTCATGTTCAAGAAAGTAGTTTGAGATGATTTGAGCTTTGTGACATAGCATGCTATGCAGGTGGAAGATGTCATAAAGGGACTGACATAGCCAGCACCAATACTCAAGTAGGCTGTGTATTTAATTGGTACTAAGGGGCCCGAAGTGTGCCGAGAAAATATCCCCACACCATTACACCAGCAGCAGCAGCCTGAAGTGATGATACAAGGCAGGATGGATCCATGCTTTTATACTTTTTAAGCCAAATTCTGACCCTACCATCCAAATGTTGCAGCAGAAATTTAAACTAACAAGACCAGGCAATGTTTTTCTAATCTTCTCTTGTCCTATTTTGGTGAGCCCATATGGACTATAGCCTCAGTTTCCTGTTCTTAGCTGGTCTTCTGCTGCTGTAGCCCATCTGCTTCAAGGTTATACATTCTACATACCTTGGTTGTAACTAGTGGTTATTTGAGTTACTGTTGCCTTCCCAGCAGCTCGAAGCAGTCTAGCCACGCTCCTCTGACCTCTGGCATCAACATGGTGTTTTCACTCAGAGAACTGCTGCTCACTGGATATTTTCTTTTTCAAATCATTCTCTGAAAAACCCTAGAGATGGTTGTGCAGGAAATTCCCAGCAGATCAGCAGTTTCTGAAATACTCAGACCAAATGTCTGGCACCAACAACCATACCACAATAAAAGTCACTTAAATCACATTTTTTTCCCCCATTCTGATGCTCAGTTTGAACTTCAGCGGGTCGTTTTGAACATGTCTACATGCTTACATGCATTGAGTTGCTGCCACGTGTTTTCCTGATT
Source organism: Etroplus canarensis (assembly GCA_015106775.1). Lineage (NCBI taxonomy): Eukaryota > Metazoa > Chordata > Actinopteri > Cichliformes > Cichlidae > Etroplus > Etroplus canarensis. The sequence continues at coordinate 19,846 of VUQH01078690.1, forward strand.
AATTATTTGCGTTAAAAATCCCGCTGTGTTAAAAATACTTTATTAATCCCCTCGGGGATTAATAAAGTATTCTGATTCTGATTCTTGATTCTGATTAAAAAGTAGAGAACCAGATATACCTAATGAAGTGGCCAGTGCGCGTTCATGCACCTGGCTTCTTGAAATGCTTCTAAGCTCTGACATCTATTTACAAAATATCCAAACCAAAGAGACATATCCAGTGGAGCCCAGAGTATTAAAGTTGTTGCTGCCTGACATCTGGCATCTGAAAATATACTCAAAAATATATTTACAGCAGTTTCTCTTCCCAACTGCATTACTTGGCCTAAAAGAGGGCTAAATTAATATTCAATGTAATCTCTAAGTTTATTTTTAAGTTGGAGTTAAATTCATATATTAAAAGCACCTGAAGTCAGGAGAGCAATCTGAAAATGTTTTTGAAGAACATTCTTAATGAAGTCAGCCCTTAAGAATATGAGCTAAAGCATGTTACCCACCTGTGGTGGAGAAAATGCCTCCAATGATGCCACATAGTCTCACAAGAAACTGCCACAGAGGCATGTGCTGCTCAGTGACTTTGACCATTAGTGAGCTGATATCGTATTTCATAAAGATCCCTGAGACTCCGTGGCTGCCTGCAGCATGGTTTATCACACGTTCCTGCAGGGCAACAACAGATATACAAACACATTCACATTCACCATACTGATACACTTTCTACTCCACGACTGTAATAGTACAAATTCAGACCTACCCGTTCGGTTACAGAGTACTGATGCATTTCTGCAGACACACTGTAGGTGTTCAGTTTGGTTGGCACAATGGTGATGAAGTACTGAAACATGTGGTTAGCTGGAGGGAAGCATCAACAATTATTAGCGGAAGCAAAAGTATACAAGTACACATTAATTTATAAAAGGATCAATAATATTTGACATACAATCGGCAGAGACTTTCTCTGTGCCGTCCAGAGTGCTGATAATTCCAGGAAGTGCTTCTCCAAAGGACAGGTGATCAATCCGGTGAGAAAAGTTATAAGCTGTACCACAACAAATCAAAACAATCTTCATCAGGTACATAAACTTGTTCAATTTCCATCTCTAGCAGTGACCATCACTGCCGTGTTACCAACCTATATCTCAGTATGTCAAAAAATACAGCAAACTCACAGTCATGGCTAACGAGGGCAGCTAAGTGTGCATGGCCTCTAGGATGAGGGATGGACCTGTGCATGAATGAAAAAGTCAGAGGTCAGCTTTGGAAAAAAAAATTCCACTCAACTGGGAAAGATATAAAGCATAAAACATATATAAAAATTAATGACATGACAACATCCAAAATATGTTGAGCTGGTGACGTCAAACTCAACAAACTGATCTGCAAGGCCAGTAACGTCATGAGTGAGGAGCTTGACTCTGACCACAGTGCATCACAGAACACCATAGGAAATCATTTCTACTTGTGGCCATCAAGCTTTAGAACTCCTCCCTATGACACCGGAACTACTTTTAATTGCCATATCTTGTGTATGTTGTATCGGTTAACTTTGAAGTATTTACGTTAAATGTCGCACTTTCTTATATACAGGGTTTATATAAATTTATCTTTATATTTTCAATCATTATTTTTATTTATATTAAATTGAGCATCTGTAATCTAAACAATTTCCTCCTTGGGATTAATAGAGTATTCTGATTCTGACTCATTTGCAACCAGAGCAGCACAAAGGTGACTGGAGAGAGTGAAGAGGCTGGTACCAAGTGCTCAACTCTAGCCCCTGATACTGAGCTAAAGGCAAAACCAACTTACAGGGGGAAAATAGAAGCTAGTTAGAAAACTATCAAATATTATTTGATCCAGAAAGTGATAAACATAGAGAGTGTGTCAACAACAGTCCAATATATCTTTTCCATAGAAGAGGTGCTGGTGCAGAGTTGTTTCAAGGTTCCTGCTTTTTGAAAAAAGCATGCCAAATTTTGATGCCCAAATACAGTGTTAACTTTGGGTAATATTGTGGTGGCCCACCACATAGTCACTCGTCAGTGGTTCCAACTTTATTTTTCTTGGTGGAATTAAATAGAGCTAGATCTAGATAAGGGATTGGCAGTCATACCACATCAACATAAAGTATTACTACACAGTAGAGCTGTACCATTTCAATTACAATCTCAGCTTCCACGGATTATTAAACCAAGGTGATAAAACTACTATTGTGCCACACTCCAATCCTTTACTTTTGGCACTCCATAAAAGTCCAAATTTACTCCCTTTAATTATTTAATTTATCTAGTTTAATTAAAGTTCATGGAAATCCACTAAATTATAAAAAAGTTGCACTATTTTTCCAAAGTGTGTTGTCATTAATTCTGATAAAGGAGATATGTGCTCACATAAGGGCCAGGCAAGAGGCACAACCTCAATACACTTCCAAGTAACTACTATAAATGGTGGCACCATCACAACACACTGATACACTAAAGATACAGCCAAGTCTAAATTAACAATACATTAATGTGAGTGTTATAGCCACATGGGTACATACTTGCCAACAGTAATGTGAAAATTCCCTGCCACTTTGTTGACATACAGATGTCCGTGGATCCTGCAGGCACTCAAGGAAGCAGAGCTCTCCTCACTGAGGGGAAACTTAACAATCAGCATATCACACTTTTATCCACCTCCCAACACAGCACAGATAATCCAGAGGATCCTGTACCTTTTAGTCTGAACAGGAGGAGCTCCTTTTATTGCAGTCTTGAAGAGCACATCCTGCAGAGAGTGCTCTACTCTCAGACGCTCCTGAATGTGCAGAAGAGTCCTGACAGGGAGGGACAGAAAAATTAGGACAACAAAGGCTCACTTGGGATGAGCTTAAACCAGTACTTTTTTGCTGTAGGTTTTTAAGGAATATGGTCCCCAAATGTTATCATTTTAACTTCTGCTTTGATTGTTAGAAAACCTAAAGGTTTTATTAGGTTTACCAAGTAGGCCCTTTACTACCTATACAGTCCAACTATTAGTGTCTTTTTCTTTTGGATGCTCCCTTGAGGTATTGCCACAGCGGATCATCTGCCTCTATCTCATCCTCTTCCCTCACACCAACCCTCTAATGTTCTCCTTCACTACATCCATTAAACCTCTCTGTGGTCTTCCTCAATTACTCCTGCCTGGCAGCTCCATCTTCAACATCCTTTATCCAACATATCCACTATCCCTCCTCTGCACAAGTCATCTCAACCATGTCTCTCTGATTTTGTCTCCAAACTGTTCAACCTGGTCACTCTAACTATTAACTCTGCCACCTCCAGCTCTGCCTACTGTCTTTTCATCACTACCACCATTTCCAAATCATACATCATAGCAGGTTTCACGTCAGTCCTGTAAACCTTCCCTTTCACTCTTGCTGCTAGCCTTCTGTCACAAAGCACCCCTGACACTCATCTCCACCCACGCCACCCTACCTGCACTCTCTTCTTCACCTATCTTGTGCACTGTCCATTGTTTTTGATGACTGAACCCAGGTTTTTAAATTCATCGACCTTCACTACCTCTACCCCTTGTATTCTTCAGACTCTAATATTTGTCACAAAAAACTCAGTGCTGAATACAAGTAAATAACTTACATTTGCCATAACCTTTGCTGTGGTGAAAGCTCAAAGTTGACCTAAAATGTAAAAAAAAAAATCCACAACTGTTAGACAAGGCTGTAGAAGCTGTAACCCTGTGTGACAAAAGGTCAAACAGGATGAAGCTCTTCATATTTACTGTTCATTGCATTGTAAAAGCTCACACTCACTGGTTCATATTTTAAGCCATCGGAGGTCACCATGGTCTCTGCCAGATCGAGGACATCTGCACCTATATCTGCATTCAATCAAACACGGAAGTTATAATCTTTTTCTCCTGCTGAAACACTTGTAAAATGTACACTTAAGTACTTACACTGGCACCTCATGGCCACTGTAATGTCCACATTTATTCTGAGCTTACTGTCAATGAAGAACAGCTGAAGTTAGGACACAGCTGAGAGATTTTCAAACACAGTAATGGCATGCACTCGTTTAGCGTTTACCTGCTGAAATCTTTGTCCACCTCATATTCATACTTCATCCATGTGCTTCTGTACACAAAGAATTCCAGGAAGGCGAGAGCAGCCATGAGAGTGAAAGCTATCAGAGACACTGGAGAGAGTTTGAAGTAGGATCAGATGAACCTCGCTGCCTCTGAGAGCAGTATAGGTGCAGTCTCAGTAGTAATACCATATCTGTACCTGTCCCACCGCTGGCTGTGGACTCCACGTAGCTTTCAGGAACTTTAGGAAAAGCGTCCAACTCCTTCACTAGAGTCAGAGCCTTCCTCTTCGTCAATCTCCTCATCTTGGGACCGGCAGCTGAGTTTTAACTCCGGGTGACTCCCTCATGAAGTGGATGTTTTCGGCTTTTTCCCGTTTGAAGCAACGACAGCTGAGGTTAGTCTGCTGACGTCGGTCATGACAGCTACCGGGCTAGCTGTTAATGTTAGCTCGCTAACTGGCTGAACAGCTGCTATAACGCTAAATTTAGAGGCAAAAACAAAGTTTTATCTACTGTTAAAGTACCTCTGTTCACAATGAGCTAGCAAGAAACGTACACATTAAAGGGAAGGTACCAGGGGTAACTGTATTGTGGACTAGCTATAGTGTGGTTTGAGCCCCCATTGTCTGCAAAGAAAAACTGCACTCATTTGGATTGAGCTCCCTCTAGCGGTGAAGATGAGAGTATGGCCCCATTTCTTATTTGTCAAATCATGATTCGGTGTATCTGTAGTGTAGTGGTTTACACATTCGCCTTATAAGCAAAAGGTTGCTGGTTCGATTCCAGGTGGGGACACAAGCCCCTCTCATCATGGAAGGTTGTGTTAGAAAGGGTATCTGGTGTGAAACCTCTGCCAAATTACCAATGTGGAATAATCTACTGTGATGACCCCTTGGGGAGAATACAAACTAGCAGCTGAAGGTACATTTGTCATTTCATGATTTAAAGCTTATAAAAAAAAAATGAAAATAGCCATTAGTGTGGTTTTGAAGCTTTGGGGTTTTTTTCCATGAAAAATAAAATTACCCTGGATGAGAGAGAGAGTAGGGAGCAGGTGGAAGAGAGCCTGGAGAGGTCAAGGGATGCAGTGGAGAGAAAGAGGAATGAAAGTCAGTCGAAGCAAGACAGAATACATGTCTGTGAGTGAGAGGGAAGCATGTGGAATGGTGAAGATGCAAGGAGTAGAGGAAGTGAAGATGGATGAGTTTAAATACCTGAGATCACGCATGCAAAGCAACGGACAGAGCACAAGAGAGGTGAAGAAGAGAGTTCAGGCAGGGTGGAGTGGGTGCAGACGAGTGTTAGGGGTGCTTTGTGACAGAAAGATAGCAGCACAAGAGAGAGAAGGTTTACAGGACTGTAGTGAGGCCTGCTATGTTGTATGGCTTGGAGGCAGTGGCACTGACCAAAAGACAGCAGGCAGAGCTGGAGGTGGCAGAGTTAAAGATGCTGAGATTTTCACTGGGAGTGACAGGATGGACAGGATTAGAAATCAGTACATCAGAGGGACAGCTCATGTCGAGTGGCTTGGAGACCAAGTCAGAGAGGCAAGGTTAGTTTGGACGTGCAGAGGAAGGATAGTGGATTTATTGGACAAAAGATGTTGAAGATGCAGCTGCCAGGCAGGAGGAATTGAGGAAGACCACAGAGAAGAGATTCATGGATATAGTGAAGGAGAACATAAAGAGGGTTGGAGTGACAGAAGGAATGCAAAGTTTAAGGCAAGATGAAGGCACGCCCATTAGGGATCTGCTAAAAGAAAAGGAAGAGGAAGAAATTCTTTCCTTTGAGTAATACATTCTCTGCGCAAAAGTATTGGGCTGAATTAAATTCATTCATTCAGTTCATTCAAATTAAATTAAGAGGTGTGTCCCAATAGTTTTTTCATATAGCATATACTCATAGTAACATGATTGTAAAAACTATGTCTGCATTATCGTCTATGAAGACTTTAGCGCAAGAAATTTCAGCATTAGACCAAGACTGAATTACTAACTAATAAAAGGCACCTGTCGCATTGGCCCCAGGTACTGTGTGGTTTTTATCATTTATATCAGACAGTCACTATGTGCCATTTCATTCTGCATAAATTAATTATAACCTCCCAGGAGAAACTCCTACAGTGTTTTGTTGTTTGTCCACCCTAGTGTTAGCAGTATTAAACTACCTTGAAAACTTAAAGCAATATTAGTTCAGATTTTGTTAGATAAGTCTGCCTTTGCTATTGGTCCTGTTAAACTCCAGGAAAACTCTTGGGCAGAAAACAGCAGCCTTGTCCTCATTTCTACCCTTTGCTTTGTATGCAGTATTGCCCTGCTGGATTATTCAGTAGCTCCAAGCATGGATTATAATGATGGTCCCCTGACTATATACACCATGGAGTCTTATTCTGTAACACATATTTTATAGTGTCTGTCCTAAACATTAGATGACACCTCAGGATGGCAAAATAACTTCTCAGGATATCATTCCGTTTTGTGGTATACTTGTGACCACCTAAGTTGCTGTTATACATGAACAAAGATCAATTTCAAAACAACCACAAATCTCACCTCTGCTATAAATTGTAAAAAATACTATACAAAATGCTGTATGTTATGACACTGACTTTTGACGGGAGTGAATACAAAAATACTCCCCCCTTACTTGAAGTCACCATCAAAATGTTGCTTTTTGTTAACACACTTTCTTTAGCATATATTGTGTCTCATGCAATATTCCGCCTAGAAAACCAGTTCAACCAGTTTTATTTTAAATGCAACAAGTGCAAGTCTTAAATGCCTCCATAACTGAGTAGCACTGCTTTTTAGCTTCAACATTAACATAAATATACTGTTTTTCGAATTACAACTGAGATGTACAGTAATCATATAAAATGAATAACAAACACATTTAGTTTTATGTTGTTGTTTTTTTTACTTTTAAACCAAACAGTATCTGTACAGTTTCATGAAGGCATTAATAAACATATTTCCTGGTTTTATGAAGAGGATATACAGGGGTAACAAGAACCCTTAGAACAACAATTCTGCAAGAAATTTAATAAATATTTTCAAAAGCTGACTCCTATTATTTGGATTGAGAAGACTAACTCTTGTGTCTTATTTATATGAAGACATCACGAGAACCTTTTTGTTCAGACAGATGTGCATTAGTGAAGGCTTTTGCTCTGGTTTACTGTCAATACTGTACTTATACATTTAGACATACCGTGGTATATTATACAACTTCAAGTATTTTCTGCATTATTTTGGTGCTGTGCAAGCATAACATAAGCAAGCATACCAAAAAAATGCAGCTTCCTCATAGACAGTGCAGAAAATCAAGCATCAAGGCTGTGATCTTCAAAAAAATGATTGACTGAAACAGTCTGCAAACATTACAGAGGTCCACATACACTCAAATATACAAGACCTCCTACTAAAAGTTTAAAGTGACATAAATCTTTTCATCAATTCTATTCTGCAGGTACAGAGTCAGGAGCTTCATCCCGAAGGACTGCTGTCTCTAGAAAATCAGAGGTGGGTGTATCAGGTGGCTCTTGAGAAAGATCTTCAGAGCATCTGCTCACAGTGGGTGAGATCACATCTGGACTTGTGTCACAGGACTCTGTGCTCTGCTCCGAGGTGGCTGTTGTAGTTGTTGTGGCGATACTTGGAGGAACTGGATCAAACTCATCATCGTCATCTTCCAGGATGGGTGACTCATGGATATCTGTCAAGAAAAGCAAATTCTTATAAATTCTATTTAGAAAAACTGAGTGGGGCCCCCATTTGTGATTAAAAAAAAGAAAATGCCAACTCACTGCTGAAAGCTTCTGGATATTGCTTAGCAATCTTTCCTTTTAGTGTCCTGGAGAAGCAGAGAAAACCAGCTATGAAAGATTGTGTGTGCTTATACAGTCATGTGAAAAAAGTTTTCACAGGACTCTATGCAGCCATGTGATAAACTAAGTACACCGTGTGATTCAGTAGCTTGTAGAACTACCTTTAGCAGCAATAACTTAAAGTAATAATTTTTTGTGTGACTTTATCTTTGTCTCTCATATTATCGTAGAGGAATTTTGGCACACTCTTCTTTACGACCTTGCTTCAGTGCATTGAGGTTTGTGAAAATTTATTTACACAAAGCTCTATGAAGGGCCCACTACAGCATTTCAAATGGACTGAAGTCTGGATTTTCACTAGGTCACTGCAACAACTTGATTCTTTACTTTTTCAGCCATTCTATTAGATTTAGTGTGTTTGGAATGACCCAATTCCAACCAAACTTTAGCTGTCGGGCAGATGACCTCGCATTTGACTCAAGAATACTTTGGTTTAAAGAGGAGTTAATGGTCAACTCAAAGACTGCAAAGTCCCCAGGTCCTGTGGCTGCAAAGCAAGCCTAAATCATCAGCCCTCCACCAATTTGCCTGACAGCTGGTGTGAGGTGTTGAGGTGTGCTGATATGCTGTGTTTGGTTTTCACCAAATGTGTCTGTGGCTGTGGCTATGCATTACAGCCAAACATCTCCACTTTGGTCTCCACTGTCCAAGATTCTGATCCAAGAGTCTTCTGGTTTGTTCAGATGCAACTTTGCCAACCTAAGCTGGACTCCCTTTTTCTTTTTAGAGAAAAGAGGCTTCCTCCTGGCAGCCCTTCCTAATAAGTCACACTTGTTCAATCTTTTTCTAATTTTAATCTCATGAACTTTAGCATGATGATGCTGAGATGTAGCGAACAGGTTTTTTGCAGTTTCTCTGTGCATTGAACAGTCTGACCTTGGGGTGAATTTGCTAGGATGCCCACTCCTGGGAAGATTGTGTTAACATACACATAAATGCTCCAGACCAGCAAACTACTAAAACCTCTGCTTTTACAGAGGTGGTCACACAGGCTGATAATAAATTAATTAGCTACTTACTGTCTTAATTCCTGTGGAAGCAGTAAGCTTGTACTTAATTTTTTACATGACTGCATAAAATCCTACAAAAACTTTCTTTTTCACAACTGTATGTTGCATGGTGGGAGTAGTGACTAACCTGATCCTTCTGAAGATGCTGTCCAGATCTTTCTTCATCTCTACAAGTGTGCGAGTGTGGAGCAGGAAGCGCTCATTCATCTGCTGCAGTCGCACATTAGACAGCCCATTAAAGTTGATCAGCATTTCATTGGTTTTCTCAAAGCGGTCAAGCCTGTTTTTACAAAATAGAAACAGAAATCTTAATTAGAGACACAAATGAATAAACCTAAACCAAACAGTAAACCCTTTTTATATCCTGGTATGAAGGAGCAGAAAAGTCACATAAAGCTAGATGGAGACCACTATCAGCCTGACACTCACATGTGTCTCTGAGCTTGGATGATGGCGTTAACATCCTCAGAGTTCACCATGCTCAGCATCCGATTACAGAACACGCCAGAGGCCGTGTGCTCCACCATAATGACGATCAGGGCGAAAAAGCTGCAATTAAAAACATTTACTTACAAAGTGCATGAACTGTAAAACATCCAGAAATATAAACATATTTTATTTGCAGATGCTCCAAATTTATAACATGCTGAAAGCAAAATTGGAACAATTATCAAATTCAGTAGAGAGAGAACTATACTTCTTCCACTTATCCAATTCAGGATCATGGGGGGCCTATCCCAGCTGTCATGGGGCGAAGGGCAGGGTACACCCTGGACAGGCTGCCAGTCTAAGAATTAGTAATAAATACAAGAAAGAAGGGTAGGAAATTTTTACGTTTTGTTTTGTGTTCTGTCCATCTTGTTTTTTCTTTTCTTCAATCATATGAGAAGAGAATTTAATCATTTGAGGGCTGTTTAAGTAAGAAAGGCAGGAAAAAAATAACCTAAAGCTTCAGCCTGCACCTTCCTGGTCTATTTATTTATGTAGAAGTAGGTCGACGATAGACCTCCAGAGTGTTCTGTCCTGTGCTTTTGCCTCTAACCGGCTCCCAGAAAGACCCATCTTCTTGATGTCTGCCTAAAGGTCCATTCACCAGGTGTTTCTTGGCTGGCCCCTTTTTCTCTTCCCCTGGAGGTTCCACGAAAGGGCCTGTCTGATGGTACTTGATGCTGGTTTTCTCAGCATATGTCCAATCCGTCCCCATCTTCTCCTCCCAGTCTCATTTTCTGCTGGCGTTTGCTGAGTCTTCTTCCACAGATCAGCATTGCTGATTTTATCCAGCCAGTGGATTCGGAGGATTCGTCTCATACAGCGGTTAATGAATATCTGGTCTTTGTTATCCTTCATGTCTCAGCACAGATTTCACATTCGAGCTGAAGCGTGCTTTAATATCTCTCTGGAGCTCCAGATGTTTTTGGGTTAAGCAAATGCTGCTCTTGCCTTACCAGGTCTCAGCGTGACATCCTCATCTGTGCCACCCTGCATGTTGATGAAGCTCCCAAGACATGTAAAGGAGTCAACCTCTTCCAGCAGGCTGCCCTCCAACGTGACTATATATGTATATATATATGACCTAAATAACCCACTCAATTCGATAAACACAAGCTATAAAAACAGCTGAAATGATGAAAGAAGTGCACACGGTCAGGTGAGATTTATTGCTTCACAGGAAACTGCAGCGGTTCATTTTGTTTTATTCACAGCAGTTTGGACTCATGTTTACCTGCTCTGGCAGCGCAGCATCACCACGTCAGCGAGTTACAGTTAGAAACAGCTACACAAATTCACATTACTTACCTCAGGTCGCACGCTGGTTATCTTTTGATTCTGACGGACTAAAGAGCCAATTAAAACTACATCTGCCAAACCTACAGCTGACAGCTGGCTGCAAGACAAAAACACAGCGCTTCCGTATTTTTTTAAAGTTCCTGTCACGAGACCACAGCATCCGGTGTTTTTTTTGTTTGTTTGTTTTTTTAGTTTCTATCGAAGCTCTCGAGTAGGGATCTATCTGTCTAATATTTAGCAATCCGTTTTTATTGTTTTATTTTGCTTTATTAAATTAACGAGCTATGTTGCTCCCTATAACAGGGATGTAGAACCTGAGGCTCCAGAGCCACATGCGGCTCTTTTGCTCAGCTCCAGCGGCTCGCTGTGGCTTTTATGTTCTCTAATGTCTTTGCCTGCAAAACAACGAGACAGCACAGTATCTCCAACGTCACGGTGACACCCCACAACCACAACTCGATAGCATCGCGATACTTAACTTGCCATACAATAATATTGCGATTTTATGTGCAAAGTATTGCGATAAACTGTACTGTGCTGTCTCAACAGCAAATTGTGTCCCAAAAAGTCAACTTTGTCTCAGTGTGTTCCTCTCCCTTCAGTCATTATTACTGCTGCAAAATGAGATTGTCAGGCAGAAGGACTACCACTGATTACACTAAATTACAAAATAACTGTTTCTATTACAGCCTCAGCCAACTCTTCTTCTTCTTTCGGCTGCTCCCGTTAGGGGTCGCCACAGTGGATTGTCTGCCTCCATCTCACCCTATCCCTTGCATCCTCTTCCCTCACACCAACCCTCTGCATGTCCTCCTTCACTACATCCATGAATCTTCTCTGTGGTCTTCCTCTTCTCCTTCTGCCTGGCAGCTCCATCTTCAACATCCTTTGTCCAATACATCCACTATCCCTCTTCTGAACATGTCCAGACCATCTCAGCCTTGCCTCTCTGACTTTATCTCCAAGCTTCTCAGCATGAGCTGTCCCTCTGATGTACTGATTTCTAATCCTGTCCATCCTGGTCACTCCCAGGGAAAATCTCAACATCTTCAGTTCTGCCACCTCCAGCTCTGTCTCCTGACTTTTTGTCAGTGCTACCGTCTCCAAACCATACATCATAGCAGGTCT
>VUQH01078691.1:0-13662 GCA_015106775.1 Etroplus canarensis
CTACACTTTTGAATGCACATGTCCAACTGTTCAGTGTTTCAGCACTTTTGCATAACTTGCTGTTCTCTAACAAGGTGCTTAACGGCAAACTTCACATGAATTCATCCTTGAATCCATGAATCAACCAATAAATTTTCTGGTTCAATTAGAATTGGTATTTAAGCAGTCCTTATCAACATGCTGTTCACTTGTTGACAGCAGGAGACCAAGACGACACCTAACAACTGATCAACAGTACCTTGCCATTGTGAGGCTTCAAACAGGTTGTTCTCAGAGGGAAGTGGCCACTGAGCTTAGATTGTCACAGAGTGTCATCAGCAGGTTGCAACAGAGATACAGAGAGACTGGAAGAGTCCCAGAAAGACAAGCTGTAATTGATGGTCAAGGGCACACAGCAAATTATTGAGACACTGACATTTTTGTTGTGGTATACCCACCACTGTTGTTGGTTTTGTTTCAATAAATTGTTTAAGATCAGGAAATCACCATTGCATACTTGCACTTAAATGCCCTACTTTCATGATATATCACTGTAGAGTGAACTTTTTACATTTTCCATAAATTTCACCCAAACCTCAGTTTTATAAAAATAATGCATGAAATTAGAAGACAGTGATAAGCAATTAAAACAGCTGACAAAAATATTATGATGTGACATAAAAAAACCCCTCTTGGCTTAAATACCTCCATAATACAGACAAATTCTCCACAACAAGCTCAGTCTTTGATGTGAATGTTAGAACTTAAGCCATTACGAAAATTTGGACTATTAGATAGACCAAAATGCAAGAGACAGAATTATTACCACCAACTTTAAACATTTGCAGTTTAAAAGAGGGAAAACAAGAAATATCAATCAGGGCTGAACGATGAGTTATCATTGCAAAGCTCAAGAAGGAAAGTGTAAGGTCCCACTGCCAAGGTTTAGTACAGACTGAAGTTCCTTTAAAAACAACGAAGTTTTTTAAAGTCATTTAATTCAAATGATTTGAATTAAAGTAATTTAAATCATTTGCAGAATGATTATTAAACACCATCCTCTATAATTCCAGATGAAATACTTTTGTACAGTGAAGAGAAGGAACTGGCCATCAGTGTCAGGTACTAAATCTAATACCAAGAATTGTTTGAAAGAAGTAAATTGTAAAATGTCTGAAAAGAATAATGGAATAATGAACACTGATGAATCTTTCATCATTGGGGTATTAAGTCATCACAGTGACTATGCACTGCAGAGTCTTAGATGCCCTAAATGGATGTAAACCCAGGTAATAAATGCTGTAGGCTATGACGGTCAAGGATCACCACTCTCTGAATAGATCACTGTCCACTGACCAAACATACCAGTGCACACTTTAGACGAGCATAATTGTACCAGGAGGAAATCAACTCTCAGTTGAGGGAAATCAAGGTCTTAATTTAATTAAAGCTATGACTGCACACAGATTGCAATGTGTAGGTCTTTAGGACTTTACAAGCTGGTGGCTCAGGCTTGGCAGCTCTCTAGAGGAAAATTAAACACTGACTGCTCTACTGTTAACATGGAGAGCTATGGACTGTGCTACATAGTTATAGCATCACCATTCACCAGCATTACAGTGTTCACTGACAAACTGTCATTAAATCATCACATGAACATTGCAGCAAGGATTTGGAGTGAGATTTGTGCAAAACTGTATCCCCCTTTGTCAAATCTGCCTCCAGAATTCCAACCACAAAAGCAAACGTCAGGCTGACTCAAAATAGCTCCATTGACAGATGGTAGGCCGTAGACCTGCAGTGAACAGAAACAATCATTATATCCCTGTGGAAAAAAATTCTAAATTCAATCTTTTTGCACTCTCCCTCCTGCTGTGTTGCACTCAGGCAGAAGTGCATTAAACACACATTCTCAAAAGCACACACAAGGCAAAAATGCATGTTAGTGTTTGTATTGATTATTTCACACCCAGCCATGTCTGTTATTTAGCAGTGCAATTTAGAGCCTTACAGATTGAAATATCAAAATTCTAACTACCTTTGTGTCAACAGAGTTTTCCCTTGCCATCTGTTTTAATGCTGGGAAGACTCATCTTACATGTATATGCAGCATTAATTATGGTAATAGAAAAAGGGGCTCTTTAGTTGCTGCCATAACATAGCTTTCTGCTGCTTAACTAGAGCTTTAGAAGTGGAGTGAAGCTCTGGATTTTACAGCTCTCAGGTGACAAGCTGGCTATCGACTGAAAACAGGAGACTCTCCCGAATCCTGATTACAGCCACTTTGTGACACCTGGGGGACCGAGGAAGACGTCTTTTAAACCTGTCATAAATATTCACAGCAACTTAATTGTGCGTGCAGAAGTGATATAAAGACCCACCAGTGTTGCACTTCTGGGAAATTCATGCCATAGAACAAAGTACTTTGGCACCTCACTCAGACTTGACTTGAGAAATTCACAGGAACAGCACGTCTCAACTCTGTGTCATGAAAAATTCCCAATTTGCTGCAAAGCTGCCACAAATTCTGCCTCATCATTGTGCCTCTGACCTGTTGTAGCTGCATGCACAGTCAACTTTTATAAGACTGCCTCTCACTTCCTGACAATTGATCTCCATTACTGGTGCCTCCCCCAGCTTCTTATTGACTGTTTCACTAATTGTACCCTGCATAAACAAAGCGTGGAGGACTTGGCAGTATAAAATGCTCAAATAATTAGTTTTGTGTGTATGTGTGTGTGTGATGGGGGGGATACTGTGTCTGTGAACATTGATCTGATGGTTTGCTGTATTGAATGGGTGAGGGAGGTACCCCTGTGACGGTGACAGGTAGCCTGTGTCATGGATCACAGCCTCTCATCAATATTTCCTATCCTCTTCAGTGGTCTGTTGTGAAGCATTTCTTAGTGATACAGATGCCAATTGATTCTGGGTATTGCTGGGGTGGCATCTGTTGTAATTTACCACATTATTCTGCTGTTTATTCATTCCATTTCTATTCTTTTGTTCTTTGCTTAGCTTGCAACGTGACTCCATTACTGAAAATAGAGAAACTTTTCAGTAAAGACTGTAGGAATGCATCTATAAGCTCATCAACTCCAGGAAATTGCCTGCCAGCAAAACTGTGCTAACCTAAAGAGGTTTTGTTTTTGCACTGTTTATTTTATAAAGGTCTGACATACACCAAGAAAATCTAAATGGTTATTTTCTCCTATGTTATTATGTGGGTGTCTGCATAGCAGTGTGTGCTAGGTGTAGCTAGAATAAAGACAGTGATAATGGGATTGTTGGGGTGCAGCTGCACCAGGCACAGGGGAAGTGACCTTGGCCATGGTGGCTTCCACAGAGAGGAGCCAGCCATCTGTCTTGGGCCATGAGGAGTTGACCAGGCATCATTGTTTAGTCCAATGGAGTACACTGGGGTCACTGGAAGCGCTAACCTCCTGGGTGGGGACCACAACGGGGTGTCTATGCTTTATTAACACTGAGTTTAACAAAAATACAGATGCAGACTAAGCGTGTTGGAAAAAAAATAGCCTTTTTTAATGTTCAAACAAGCTGTTGGCTTCTGTTATTTTGGGAGACTGCAGTGTAAAATATAGCAACTGGTGCATTTACTACTGAGTGTCTGCCTTTGTCTCCGCTCTATACAGATCCCTCCTTAAAACCAATAAATAGCTCATGCCATAATTATTCTGTCATGTTTGATGTGACACTATAACCCCTAACAATTTGTGAGGCATTTTATTACAAGCACTGAGTGAATCTGCAATTTCCCTGACTTGGTTCAAAATGGCTATTAATCTGTATTTTATAGGACTAGTTCACAAAAAACTTTTTTTAATGTTAATTTCTGTTCTGGCATATAATGCTGGTAGAAAACCACTGCTGTTCATGCTTCTTGAAGATAAGTTATTACTTTAGAGTGGTTACAAATGGAAAATGTTGATAAATGTTAATAACAAACACTGAATATATATATTTTAAGATACACACATTTCAGACTAGTACACAGATTCAAAAATTGGGTGTACACTCAAACAAGACTGAACTTTTAGGGTAGGGCCTAGCAGTTAGTGAGACATTATGTCTACATTTCCTCATGTCTAAATTTTTTTCATGAATAAATTCTCACAAAAGTCAGTCACCTAACCTCAATGGAGTTGCCTTAACTTTACTCTAACTTTGATGGCAATTCAAAGCTTCTGCTCATAAGAAACAATTCACTTACCTACATAAATATGCCATTTAGATGCTCTGTCTCATAGTTTTAACCAATGCAACTCATCTGTGAGGAGCAACAAGAACAGCAAAAATCAGAAAACAGTCAAGCAGTCTATCCATGTTGTCTGTCTTTACAAATACTTGTGAAAGAACGGGTCAGTCTAAAATGTTTACTTAAAACAGTGTGGTACCCTAATAAAAGGCCAGCATTGCATCAGGTCAGTTCATTAATTTTTTTCCCTCCCAGATATTCTGCAATCAGCTTTAAGTGGTATTATTGCAAAGTAGAAATGTTTAACCACAGCAAAGGTCTGAACAGGGTCATCAAATGCTGAAGTGCATAATCCGTGAAAATTGTTAAGGCTCTGCTGCCAAACTTCCTGATATTAGCTTCAGTTAAAAAAAAAAAAAAAATGTAAGCATCAAGAGCTTCATGGCATGAGTTTCCATGGCTGAGAAGCTGCATGCAAGCCTTATATCGCCAAGCACAATGCCAAGTGTTGGATACAGTGGTGTAAGCATATCGCCAACTGTGAACAGTTTGAAGGCACGATAACACCATGAGTTTGCTTTTCTCGGATTGGCCTTGGCCCTTATATCTAGTAAAGCTAACGCTTAATGCTTCAGCTTACAAAGACATCTTGGACGTTTCTATGATTCCAACTTTGTGGGAACAGTTTGGGGAAAGCTCTTTTCTGTTCCAACATGATTATGCCCCAGTGCACACTGCAAGGTTCATAAAGGCACAGTTAGATGAGGCTGGTGTTTGACTGGCCTGCACAGAGCCCTGACTTCAATCCCACTGAAGACCTTTGGGATGAACTAGAATGGAGATTGCAAGCCAGGCCCCCTCTTCCAACATCATTGTCTGATCAAATGAATAGTCTTTTGTGTGATGGGGCAAAAAATCCCACACACTCCAAAATATTTTATAAAGCCTTCACAGAAGAGTGAAGGCCGTTAAGACTGCAAGAGGAGACTAACTCCATATTATTGCCTATGGATTTAGAATGGGATGTCATAAAAGCTCATGTAGATGTAAAGTGTTCGTGTCCCAGTACTTTTATCGATATAGTAGAGATATAAAATAGAACAAAGCTATAAAAAATATGGCATGCTTGTCTAAAAAAAATTACGTTACATAAAAATGCTTATCTGGCTAGAAGACTTATCACTCCGAACAGTCCATTACACATGCTTGTAAATGCTACTTCATATACTAAAATTTTTAACATGTGAGCACCATTTTAGGATATGCAAAGGCATGCAGTATTTAAGCTATGCAATATTCTATTTCCTAAAGTAATGAGATGTGAAACAATCCTATAGACTTCTTTATTCAGCAAGTACTTAACAGGCGTCTGAACTCAGGATTTACACTATGATGTCAAATGTTACTCAGAGATGCACAGCTTGCTGCCTTTAATTCAGTACAGGACTTGAGCCTTGACTTTGTTTTCATTGTAAGTGAACCCAAATCAACAAAGAGCTTTGAAAATAGCATGCTATTGTCAACATTTAGTGTGAAACATGAACACATTTATAATGACAATGTCAGAATTGTGTTCAGCAGGTTACTATTCATGGCACAGATGCATCTGGATCATGGAAATTATAAGTTTGCCAGTAAAACAAAGAGCCTGACAAACAATTCTGACCTAAACTTGACATGATATGCAAAGTCACCAAAGTTAATAATTTAATGTCCTACATAGCAGACCATCTAATAATGATAAAATTCAGTCTGGACCAAAGGGCATACAAATTAAACATAGATATCAACAAAGCCAAGCTGGTAATATAGCTATATGTATTACAGTGTTGTTGAAGCCCTTGCACTTAAGTTTTTATGTAATCATGATAGTGAGATCAGTTAATTTACTTTAATACCATGTTAAATATCTGCACTGATAAATATACACTGCTCAAAAAATTAAAGAAACACTTTAATCAGAGTGTAGCATCAAGTCAGTTAAATTTCTGTGATATTGATGTGGTCAGTTAAGTAGAGGGGGTTGTTAATCAGTTTCAGCTACTTTAGTGTTAATGAAACCAATAACATGTGCACTAGAGGGGCAACAATAGAACAACCCCCTGGTTTTTCAGGTGGAGGCCACTGACCTTTTGATCTCCTCATCTTTTTTTCCCCACTAGTTTTGCATTTGGCTAGGTCCACGTCTCACTAGTAGCATGAGGTGATACCTGGACCCTACAGAGATTGGACAAGCAGTTCATTTTCTCCAGGATGGCACATCAGTATGTGCCATTGCCAGAAGGTTTGCTGTGTCTCCCAGCACAGTCTCAAGAGCATGGAGGGGATTCCAGGAAAGAGGCAGTTAATCTAGGAGTGCTGGATAGGGGCGTAACCCATCAGCAGGACCAGTATCTGCTCGTTTGTGCAAGGAGGAACAGGATGAGCACTTACAGAGCCTTACAAAATGATTTACAGCAGGCCACTGATCTGAATGTCCCTGAATAAACAATCAGAAACAGACTTTATGAGGATGGCCTGAGGGCCCAGCATCCTCTGGAGAGCCCTGTGCTCACTGTCCATGCAGGACCAAGGAGCTCACTTGGCATTTGCCATAGAATACCAGAATTGGCAGGTCCACCACTGGCGCCCTTCACAGATGAGAATAGATACACCTACATGCATACAAAATACAAAAAATATACATTAAAAAAAGATACACTTTCAGTGTATGTGATAGATGTGAAGAGATATAGAGAAGCCATGGAGAATGTTAAGCTGTCTGTAACGTCGTTCACCATGATTGGTTTGGAGGTGGGTCCATGATGGTTTGGGGACACACATCCACGGAGGAACGCAGAGACATCTACAGGCTAGGCAATGGCACCCTGACTGTCATTAGGTTTCTGGATGAAATTACTGGACCTATTGTCCGACCCTGGATCCTGGGTTCCTCCTGGTGCATGACAATGCCCAGCCTCATGTGGCAAGAGTATCCAGGTTGCACCTCAAACTATCCAGGAACTCAGTGATGCCCTGGTCCAGATCTGGGAGGAGATCCTCCAGGACACCATCCGTCTTCTCATTAGGAGCATACCCTGATGTTGTCAGGCATGAATACAAACATGTGGGGGCCATATAAACAACTGATTACCATTTTGAGTCGATGCAATCAAATTTCAGCAAACAGGACTAGCCTGCCGCATCATTTTTTCACTTTGAATTTCGGGGTGTCTTTGAATTCAAACCCTCTGTAAGCTGATCATTTTTACTTCCATCAAATGATGTGACATCTTTTCATTCCTAATATATTACCCAGTCCATAATCAATATCCATAAGGAGTATTAATGCTCATGTAAATTTAGCTTGTGCAGTTGTTTTAAATAAATCCATATGGTCTCATAAACATAACTTATACTTCTGGGGCATTTTTTTTAGAATTGCCTTTTTGTGGTCAAGACTCAGACTTAATGGAGTTCTTGTACCAGAAAAAAGCTTTCTGATGAAGCTGTCAGCCTGACAGGGACATGACAGACATGCAATCAAGGTGTTAAATGATAGGAGGGCCATAATGTCTGTCCTTTCAGTATAATCACAACCCCGTAGCTCAAGTTTTATGGTGCAGTTTCAATCACCATCCCCATTTCCTTTCACATATGGCTTGACCCTCTCAGCTTGTTCCTCATATTCTTCACTCAAATGAGAAGTTTCACTTCTCACCTCATACTCATTAGTCACCTCTCTAAGCACTAACACCATTGCGGCAGGGTCATATCAATTCATGGGGACATGACTACATAAATGACAAGTTGCTTTTTTTTTCAAAAAGCTGTCAAATGAAATTGGCTCAGTCAGTGTGAATATGACCATACCACAGTTGTTTTAAGCTGTTGAAGAACAAGTTCATTTTTAGCATGGTTAATTAAAAGAAATGTAGAAATGTATTATGTGTGAATCACACCCAGCTTCAAAGGCTGAGCTTTCAACTTCATGGACTCCAGCTGGACTTGATTTCAAAAGCAGAGCTTGCAAACAGCAAATGTGAGTGAGATTGGAGGTCGTGGTCAAGCTGTGGTCTGTCAGCTTCTAAGAGGATAAAGAGTGACATAATGGAAAAAAGTCTTATGAAAGTAACCATAAAATGGGTTTACAGCTTTGAATAGTGAAACTGCCGCTTTTACATCTCTTTACTCTGTCTGTAGTGTAATGACACTACAGTGCTAATACACACTTACATGAGAACAGATGAGAGAGAGGCTGTTGGCTAATATGACTTACCATAGCTCATTCTTGTCAGATTCTCTGTTTCACAGGAAGACTTTCTGGTTAATTGGAGCTACTGTAATCAGAAAACAGAGTAGTCTCTATTGAGTTTGCAGTGATGTGACCTTGGTTTGATCCAACACACGGATTTAGTCAAAGTCAAGTCAAAGTACTTTGAGGGACAACATGGGCTCATTGCAAAAATAAAGAAAAATAAAAATCTGGATAAACGGCCAGTTGCTTGTGCAAGTTTGAAGTGTGAATTTTTGTGAAAATGTCAAATGAGGAAGTGCCACCCTTCCACTTACAAGCATGTGTGGGATTTTTACCTGTGTGACTTGCCGTGGCTATTTTCTTATTTCCAGGTTATTATAAAATAAATTATAGCATAATGAGTAAATGAAAAACTGTCAATAAGGCAATAAACCAGACTCATTTTTGGTGGATGTCAGACTCTGTGAAGGCTGCCCTTTATAATTTATTCTGTTTCTAACCATCATGGACAAAACTTGAAGGTGCAGTCAAGGTGATGGGGGGTGTCAGATTTGGTGGTCTCAAGTCTCAGGATGAGCTTCCTCCGCAGGGAGTCTGGGCGCTTTCTTAGAGACACGGTGAGGAGCTTTGTATTCAGGAGGGACTCAGAGTAGACCTGCTACTCCTCTACATAAAAAGCCAGTTGAGATGGTTCCAACATCTGACCAGAATGGCTCCTGGATGCCTCCTAGGTGAGGTGTTTTGGGCATGTTCTATAGACTAGATCCAGGACAAGGAGAGATTATATCTTCTGCTCAAAGAGCTTGTGGAGCTGGCTGGGTAGAGGGAGGCCTTTAATTTTCTTTATGCCATTAGCAAGGCTGAGACTATCAACTTCAATAATTTAGATAAGTCTAGACATGATATTGGTCATCTTATTTTTTGTAGGAGAAAAAGATGTCCAACTGTCCTCCTCAGTGAAAAGTGAATTTTTAAAAAGTCAGTTAAGATAGTGTCCTGCTGTATCTACAATATAAAATCTATTATTATTTTTCTTTTTTATTGCCATGTACTGTATGCTTTCATTGGGATTTAACTCAACTGGAATTTGTAGCCTTACAGGTGTGTAGAGCTGCATTGCTTTTTTCAAGCTGACATGTCTCTGAGGTAGTTAATTTCATGGTTCTCACAGTGCACCATCCTGCTATTTATTGAGTGTGGGTTAAGCCCGTATAAATGCATAGGTTTCTTGAACAGCACATACCTTAACATTCATTCGCTGACTGCTCTGAGTCTATGTGTGAAATGGTGTGTGGTGAATCCCACTTCTGTTTCTTTTAGCATGGCTAGCAACCCTTTAGATTTCATAGGCTCCATTACTCTTCAATCTGGACCACACTAAAGGGCAAAAATGTATGTGGAGGGCTGCTAACATTACATTTGAGTACAGAGTGCCAGTGTTACTGTAGTTAAAATATTGCTCAAAAGTTTAACAAAAATAAGCTTTTTTTAATCTAAATGTCCATTAATAATGTATTTATCGTGCTTTTTTTTTTTTTTTTTTAAAAAAAGGTAAATACCCCTACACCGAAATTGTGTGATCTTTGTTAGACAGTTTTATGTTTTGGACTGAAATGCATTACTCCATGAAATAGCACATTACAGGGCAAGTAGTTGTCAGACTGTGCATTGAGGAGTACACTATTGCTATCAAATAAATTCTTGTCCATGACCCTCACAGCCAGCTAACAGATGGAGATTCTTTCAAAACACACTGTGTCCTGTGACCATATAATCTTGACTCTTGACCAATGTCACTGAACCTGACAGAATCCTGACCTTGTAAAAGATGGAATATGGAAGAGATGAGGCTCACAATGACCCTGGCTTTTAGCCAAAGTGATTTTTTTATATGCACATCTCCTGACACTGACAGACAAAGATCTTCCTTTTCTTTAGGGAGAACACAATAATTATAGTAAGAGGACAGACATTTGTTCTTGGAGATCACATGTGTACCATTAACCTCTCAGTCACCTAAAAAAACTAAATAAGATATGTACTTCTTTAAAGAAATAAAACATCATGCTGGTGAACACAACCAAGCCAACCCACACAAGTAATGGGCTTTCTCCCTTGTTCTTGTGTATTCAGATAAGAATAACATTCGAAAGTGTTGATGCCAAACACTGCCAAACACAGTGAGAACAATATGAAACAGATGCCACCACAGATGGAGGATAAACAGACACGTAGATTTCTGCTACAAAGCCGACCTGTCACTCGCAGCGGTAAATGATTATTACATTTGTGGTGAAGTAGAAACTCTGAGTCTGTTTTCTCGTCTGTTTCAGTGCATCTGTTTGTTTGTAAAAATAGCAAATATTCACCATAGCCTTTGAACTGGTTCATTGCCATTTGATTTCTGCTTGCTAAAACTTCTGCATATGTGGATCAAATCTAGGGTACTCTCACTTCAATATTCATTTAGGGCATCCAAGTGTTTTTTTTCTTCTTGAACTTAAATTAGCTGTGAAACAAAGGTATCATTTGCTAGGACAATTGGTATAAGTACACAGATCTTCTCTAATTCTTGAGAGCCTTAAAAGTGAGGATATTATGGAATCATCAGCACTCCTGGAAATTCTTCGTGTCATTGTGATAGCACAGAAACTGTTTTACACAGGACTTTGAATTTTGGCACAGTGATAGACCTCCATGAAATATGGAACTGATTGGATTTTTTTAGCTGTTTTGAAGCTACGGATTGGCCACAAAGTGGCATTTTCTGTAATTTTTTAGCCATATCTCTGTAAGTATTCATCCCATCTGCATGAAGCATAAACCAAACTAATCATGGGATCATATACTTTCATGGTGCCATCATATTGCATCTGTCACCATTGCTGTCTGCGGTTGCTGCTGCTGAAATCAACCAATAATTTTCAGGGATGTTATAGAATCAGCTTTGCTGCTGCATACATTGATTCTTAATCCATCCAATTTGTTTAAAAAAAGAAAATCATGTCAGATGGGGTCAGGTCAGGTCTGTACTTATGAAGACATTGGGGGTTTTTAGATATTTACCTTTAGTGGTCACATGGGAGCCAGGGGGAGCAAGTTATGGTGGTGTCTTTGCATGCTAATGCAGTTTATTGTGTAGAAGGTCATATCAGAAGATGAGTCGGTCGCAGGTATCTTCTCATTTACATACGTATTTTTGTCAAATAAATGAATCATGCAACATTTTATTTAAAATAAATAAATATAATACATTTTATTTTAAATATATCTCTACAGGTGCAAATAATCTTTAAATAATTAATAGTTTTACCTTAAACACCCTTCTTTCCTTCACTGTGATTGTATGCAGGAAGTTTTAATTGGTTGCCAGAATAGACATGACATGATTTACAGTAACTGTCATCCTGCGTTTATTATGCATGAGTGTTTATATTTTGTCCACTTCTTTGTATAGAAAAAAAATGTGTGGAGTAGGCGAGATGAGCGCTGGAGCTGTCACCTATCAAGAGAGCCCGAGGGAGCACAAGCAGTGATTTGCAGTCTGGCAGGACACCCACTGTCTTCAGCTCAGAGTGTCATGACATGTAATCACACATAGACTTTTAGTGTTGCTATTCTCTTTGTCTCTCAGCATCTTTTGGCACACAGCACCTCCTTCTCTTGTCTTTAATCTATATATAATAAATTGGTTTATTTAAAGATTTTGGAAGCCTCTCGTTTGGTGCCATGATTATATATTTTTTAACCAATTTATGTAACGTCCATATGCCAGTTACATGTATATAATGAATGTGATTTGCACAACTACCATCCTGGCCATTGTTTTTTTCTAACAACCCTACATGATAAATGGCGTTCAGCATGTAATCACTCTTCTTTATAAGAAATTGCATTAGTCAGGCCTTTCTTTATAACCTGAACTATCTTCCCGTTTTATTTAGGTGTTAGTCAATGATATGATACCCACATTTTTATCTCTTTGTTTTCTTTATTATGACTACTGATTGACAGTACTTAACAAGGAGTAAATCCATTCAGTCAGTGTATTAAGTGTTGCAGATTCCAGGGACTGTTTTGACCATTTTGTTTCTACACAGTGTCGGTAGGATTGAGAGTTCTGGGCCCTCTGCTCGGAGATAACATCATGGAGACATGTTTGTAATGATGAGACACAGAAGACTGAAATGATTCTGCTGATGCAAATACAACCAATCTGCATTGATGTGCTTTCTAATGCATATTTGAAGTCACATTTGAAGTTAAATGAATAAGTAACATTTTGAAATAATACAGCTAATGTTACAAAATAGTTTGAAATGAATCATAACCTTGTTTTCAAGAAGGGGAAAAAGAGGCAGAAGTATGTGTGCTGGCTGGGAATGTAAACAAGCGCATATGACCTTGGAGGGCCAGACAGAGAAGGGACAGTGTGTGTAAGAAGAGAGGGACACCTGGCTGAAGGGCCAGACAGAGAGGGAGACAGAGAAACAGAATAAAATGAGTTGTTTACTATCAAAGTTTCGGATTTGAGCGTCGTAGTCTTCGTGAGTCAAGGTGTGCTGTGAAGAAGTGCCCAGAGACCAGAGAAGTCCGACTGCAGAAGGGATCTTCAACTTTGTCCACAGCAGCCCTCATGAGAGGGAGGTTCCCCTGTCATGGGCCTGGGTGAGTGCCGGTGCTTTTCCACTGTGTCGGAGTCTCCACCCTGGGTGGAGGCTCCGTGCCCATCCCTCCGCTCACACCTGCCGGCAATTGAGCTGTCAGCTCTTAAGCTCAGTGCACGCAATGGTTCCTCGCCAGATCGTCAGCTACCCAGCGTCAGTCAGTGGCCTCATGTCATGTTCTCATGTCATGCTTTTCCCTCGCTCACTGGTTCTCTCTCGGTCCACAGGAAAAACCTGCTCTGCTCCAGTCATTCCCTGCATCTCGCACTCTCGCCTGCTCGCACCTGCCGGTCCTCCAGAAAGCGCTGCCCAGGATCACACACACCTGCCTGCCCTCCCCGCCGTTGCCCACTCCAACCCCGGAACTTCCCGGCTCACGGACACTCACCCAGGCCGCCCGGTTTGCTCTCCCCCCAAGCTCCACTCCGCCACCCGCGACAGTAAGAGTGATTCCCTGTTGTTATTACCCGCTGCACCTGACCTGTTTTTGCACACCTGCTCACCCCCGATTTCTTGTGTTACAGTGCACCTGCTCGCTCCGGTCCTGTACCCCTTCACGCACC